>PYHW01009505.1:197783-210572 GCA_013186435.1 Turdus rufiventris
TAAGTAGAAAGTATATCACAAAATTTAGTAAAATTTTTGCAATAGTCTGAAATTTATTTTTGTAGCTTTTGATGGCCTACTGTTATCAACCCAGTTTCATTAGCCAAATTTATCATAATCTAAGAGATTTCCATGATGATAAGACACTAATTTTCTTTCTCAGTTATATATCTATCTCTCTCTCTCTCTCTCTCTCTCTATATGTATATATATATATATATATATATATACAGAAGAGTTGTTACAATAAAATTTTGGAGTTAACAGCTAATTGAACTACTGAGTCATCCTGTGATTAGATTTCAGTTTTGGTTTCCAGAAAAAACAAATTTATGAAATTCTAGTTATAATTCACATTCTGGTATTTATTATGTATTTTTTAAATAAAAGCATTCATTTTTATCATCTAAATATAATGGAGAGACAAATACTCAGATCCTGGAACTGTAATTGAGTGGTCAATATATCCTTATTTTATTGCCATTTATTGTAATTTCTATCAGTTTTCTGTTCTATACTTCATTGATTTTATCTGACAGGTTGCTTGATCCAGCCAAGAGAAAAAAAAAGTGTTAGCATGCAAAGTAGCACTGATGACCAAATATCACTTCAGTCAAGCCAATCAGATGAAATACAAAAAGGGAAAATGCCATATTCTGCACCTGGGATGGGTAACACCAGATGTACAGACTGAGGAATGGGAAGCTGGAGAGCAGTGTCGATAAAGGGACCTGGGGGTCCTGGTTGGTGGCAAGTTGAGCCTGAGTCAGCAGTGCCTGGCAGCCAGGAGGGCCAAGCATGTCCTGGGAGGTCATCAGGCACAGCATGGCCAGCAGGGCAAGGGAGGGGATTGTCCTGCTCTGTTCTGAGCTGGGGCAGCCTCACCTCCAGTGCTGGGGACAGTTCTGAGAGTCACAGTATAAGAAAGGTATAAAGCTGTTAGACAGCGTCCAAAACAGGACAGCAAAGATGGTGAAGGACCTTGGAGGGAAGCCGTCTGACAAGAGGCTGAGGTTACTGGGTCTGTTCAGCCTGGAGGAGACTGAGGGGAGACCTCATTGCAGCCACAATTTCCTCACAAGAGGAAAAGGAATGACAGGCACTGATCTCTTCTCTGTGGTGACAGTGACAGGACCCAACAGAACGGCCTGAAGTTGTGTCAGGAGAGGTTTAGGCTGGATATCAGAAAAAGGTTCTTCACCCAGAGGGTGGTTGGGCACTGGAACAGGCTCCCAGGAAAATGGCCATAGCAGCAGCCTGGTAGAGTCCAGGAAGTGTTTGGACAATGCTCTCAGGCACATGGTGTGATTCTTGGGGATGGTGCTGTGCAGGGCCAGGAGTTGGACTCCATAATCCTTATGTGTCAACAGTTTCTGTGATTTTGTGAATACAGAACTGTAAGGATGATTTTGAGGAAGAACACTAAAAGCTATTCAGATGAAAAAAGATGATGAAGGAGTAGTGTACAGATTTACCCTTATTATTTAGAAGTATAGTTTGTTTTTAACCCCTTGTAACCCCATTCTGTTTCATACAACAGGAGAACAGCAAACACCTTTTACCCTTCAGTGACTAGTTGTCTCTTGTAAAAAAAAAAAAAAAATAAGATTACAGTAATTTCACGACTATAAGGCACACCCTTTTGACTAAAATTTTGGCCCGAACCCGGAAGTGTGCCTTATAGTCCGGTGCGCCTTATATATGGACAAAGTCGTGACATTTCAGAACCCGGAAGTGAGAGCTGCGAGCCACGGTGGGAACTGGCAGGGCTGCGGCTGCCAGGTGGAGGCGGGGCCGTGGACCTTCCGGGTGCCTGCAGGGCCAGGGCTGCTGGGTGCCTGTGGGGCCGTGGGGCCGGGACTGCTGGGTGCCTGAGGGGCTGGGGCTGCCAGGTGGAGGCGGGGTCACGGCCAGAAACCACACAGGGAGAGCTGGAGGCGGATCCTTGCTGCAAAAGAAAGTGCGCCTTATAGTCTGATGCGCCTTATATGTGGGCAAAAGTTCAGAAATTTGCCAACACCCGGAAGTGCACCTTATAATCCGGTGCACCTTATAGTCGTGAAATTACTGTAGTCTCTAGTTGAGGAGTCTGATCAATATCTTATTGTAACATGTGGGATATAGGTTCCTACATTTTTCATTGGCAGACTGTATAAGGCAGGAATATGAAAACTCATGAAAATTTACTAGCCCAAGGATAAAATCTGTCCGTTGTTTTTCTTTTATGGAAGCAGAAAATAATTCAAAGAAACAAACAAAATACAAAGACAAAAGATTACCAAAGGGCAGGGGTTTTTTATATATTTGATAATTGAGTACATTTAAATTATGAATATTGTCTGTTCTTTCCCTCTTGGTTAGAACACAATTTTTGTGTCCTCATACACTTACCAAACCGACTGTGTTATTTGAGGTGAAGGTAATTTATTTCCATTTTTTTTTCCTAGAGGAGAAGCTTAAAAATTTAACTACAATAAATGTATAAGCATAATACATGCATGTAAAAACTTCACTATAAATCTAAATGGATCAGCTGACTGTACACACACATTTAATATATTTTTTGTTAAGTGACTCCATGCAAGAGATGTGATTTGTCTCTCATCATAAAAAAAATATTTGACCAAAATAGACAAAGAAAAAAACAAGAAAGCACTAAATGTGGCTTACCATGTGGTTAGCACACCTGAATTTACCTATTCTGATACTCCTATCTATTTTCCAATGCATTGAAAAGACTTTTGGGTCTAGATGTAGAAAAGTCCTTATTGTAGGAAATCCACACTAAACATACAGCAATATTTCAGTGCATTAAGGGCAACTGGGTGAAATTAATATATAAAGTTAAGACATCAATATTAGAAAGTCCTATCTTAAAGTATTTCGGAACATGAATCATCCATATCCATATATAAATGCTGATAAAGCACCAGCTTGTAATCTGATGCCAGGTGACACTGAACAGCTTTTATCTAAATTGGGTAGAGCTTCTCCCTTTGTAGTGACTCTGTCATGGAAAAAAGTAATTCATGTGGTAAAGAATGCAAACAGAGACTGAAATGACAGGATAGAAATAGGATAGAAAAATAAAGGCTTCATCATGAGTTTAAAAGAAAGTTTAAAAGAAAACACTAAATTTTATAGTGAAAATTCCTTAGTAATTGCGTGTGGGTTTGTTTTATATGAGTTTAGTGCCTTAGGTCACATTTATGGTCTAAAATTATGTTTTGATTCTTCTTCAGTTCATAAAAAGATAAAACAATTAATTCTATCTCAAAACGAGTGATGGTTCATCTAAAAAAAGCTTACTTCTTTTTATTTGAAGGAATACTGAGATTTCCATACTGTAAAACTTGAAAATCAGATTTCTGAAAACACATATCCCTGTTTAAGTTAAATCTAAACCTTTTTCCACTTGTTTTGGATTTTTTTTAATAAATGAGATCTTGTTCTTGATTTTTTTACTTGCAAAAAATTTAAATTTAAAGGAAGAGTTGTTTGCTTGCTTTCCTTCTGTTTTTTACTCAGACTGCTTAAGCATTTTGGAGGCAAGAATGAAATAAAAAGAAAATATGCAATGGGTAAGCAACAGTCTAATTTTACTGATTATGAAATAAAGGCTGGAATAATGAATTACAGATTCAGTGACTATCTGCAGCTATGATGTATGGAATTAGACTAGAAGATATTAGAGTATTTGCACCTGTCTCCTTGTACAATGTTTTCCATCAGCAGATTAAGCTAAAATCAATGCAGTGATGCACAGAGGTCCTCCAGTTCCAAGCCACTTGCCATGGGCAAGGATGTCACTCACTAGATTGGGTTGCTCAGGGTCCCATCTAGCTTGGCCTTGAACACTCGTGAGGATGAGGCATATACTTCTCTGGATAATCTCTTCCGGTACCTCACTAACCTCCAAGTAAGTAATTTCTTCTTAACCTCAAATCTAAATCTACCCTCTTTTAGTTTAAACCTCTTCTCCCTTGTCCTGTCACTATCTGTCCATATAAAAAGTCACTCTCCGTTTTTTTATAATCCCCCCACTAAGTGGTGGACAGCTGCAATGAGGACCCTCAGAGGATTTTTCTTTCCATGCTTTTTTGGAGGTGATTTTACCTGCTTGCAAATGGGAAGCAATGGATGAATTTCTTTTTTTGCTTTGCTTGCATGCAAGGTTTTTGCTCCAGTTATTAAGCTGTCTTTATCTCAGCTCAGGAGTTTTCTCACTGGAAGTAAAAAATCAGATGGGATTAGTTATCTAACTTTAAAAGTACAAGAAAAATATCTCCAGACCTAAGCTAGTCATCCTTGGATCTTTTTATAACCAGTTGAGAGAAAAAAAGTGCTCAAAGGTCATGATTTATCTCAAGGGATATATCTAAAAGTAGGTTAGATCACTTACGCCCTTAAAATATTTGTTTCTTTCCACTGTCTGTATAGAGATCCAGAAGAGAATAGCTGACACATCCACAACAGATAAATAGTTTCCTCTTTCAACCCTGTATTACCTTCATTTCATTCAGATCAGTGAGAATCTGAGATACTTCTTTTATCCATCTCTTCTGAACTTCCTAATTTTCTCTTAGTGCATAGAGCCACAGGAACTCAAAAGAAGTTTCTTGATCCAAAGACCAACTTTCAGACTTCTCTGTTTGCTCCTTTTTATAATATCACAGTTTAGATATTATTTTTAAATTCATGCATAGTCTCATTAGACAAGGAAAGATAATCAGGTATCACTGGAAGATTTACAGATAAATTTACAGTTTTTTTAGAAAGTTACTACTTAAAAAAAAAAGAAAAAAAAAAAGTTTACTAAATTCTCCTCCCTGAAAGGAAAAAAAACCACCTCTTAATGTTCAATCAAAATTCAATATTACTTATGTGTCAATCTTTTCAGACTTCTCTGAGAACACAGAATGAAAAATTAGGATTGATTAATATTTAAATAGAATATTTGTTAACTGAAGCAAACTGGACATGCATAAATACATAGAATACATAGACTCTTATGAGAAGCACACGTGAGTGTGGAGGAAGGTGGTTGATGACATTGCAAGGACAGCCTCAATAGTTTTTGATCAATCATGGTGACTGGGAGAAGTGCCTGAGGACTGAAGGAAAGGAAGTTTAACTCACCTTAAAGAAAGTGAAGAAGAAAGAACTGGAGAAATACAGCTCAGTTAGTCTCATCTCAGTCCCTGGGAATAGCTAACCCTAGAAATAGATTCCAGGTACATGAATACCAAGAAGATCATCAGGAATAGTGAGCATGTGTTCACCAAGGGGAAGTCAGGCTTGACTTGATAAACTTACATAATGAAACAGCTGTCCTGATAGATGAGAGAAGAGAGTGAATAATGTCCGTGCAAACTTCACTGAGGCCTTTGGCTCCAGCTCTCATAAGAATCCCATAGACAAGCTGTTGGTATATGGGCTGAGTGAGCAGGAGCAGGGCAGATTGGCTGAGTGGATGGGCCCAAAGGATGGGGATCAGCAACATGAGATGTAGCTGAAGGCCAGTAACTGGCACTGTACCCCAGAAGTACTGGGTGTGCTCCTATTCATCCTCTTCATTAATCACCTGGATGGTGGGACAGTGTAACCCCCCACCACCAGCTGACAGATGACACTAAATTGAGAGGAGTAGATGATATGCCAGAGGATTGTGCTCTCATGAAACAAGAACTGCACCTGTCCTAGTGCAGAGCATCCCTTCCCAAGATGGAGGAGTTGAAACTAGATTGTTTTTAAGGTCCCTTCCAACTCAAGCCTATTGATGATTTCTAAGATTTCTATGGTTACTTGGAAAAAATGTAAGAAAGTGGCTCAATAGAGTGTTTTTTAAATGTTTTATCAAGTTTAGTTTGCTTAGAATTAAGACCCATGCAACAAAAATAAGAAAATAAATAAAATATATACAAAACAATATAGAAGTTAACTCTCAACGTACTAATTTCAATAGAAACAAATTCTTTTCCTCCAAATTGAGTAGCTGTGACTGACAAGAGAAGAAACTGACTTGCTCCTGATTTTTTATATTTTTGCCAAGCTCCGTTAGTTTTTTATCCATTTCACCAGACAACAACACTGCACCTATTGGGCAAGTGTGTTATTGTTCAGCTATCCATTTTCAGATAGGCACCCTAGCTAGATATTTTCAAGCATATGTTACTGGCACTGTAATACAGATAGTGGACTTCAATCAAAGTTGGTAACTTGAGTGTGAAACTTGAAGCCGCTTGCAGTGTGTGTGGCCACACTGACCTATACAGTTAAATTTCAGATTTTCCACCTAATTTAAATTACAGAGTAGGCATACTGAATAATCTTTGTACAGATGCAAGTAAGCTAATTAATCAATACAATTACAGCTCCAATCAAATAAAGTAAGTTTCAATGATTAATTCTTTCAGAACACAGCTGCAAGCATCTCCAATTTAAACCATGACACCTAAGTATGGATTAATTTGAGGTTTGAAAGTTACCATAATGGTTCAATCAAGTTTGGCAGACTAATCCAACTGGCAATTTTACTTAATTCAAATACAATGTTTCTGGCATTCAATTTATTGGGGAAAAATCTTTGAATCTTTGTCAGTATATTAAAAAGTGTGAGAAAGGCATATGATTATTCCTTGGGTTTTTCGCTTATTAATCTTTTTTCTTAACTAAAATACCAAACTTGGATGCCAGTATTTGTTACTCAACATCACATAAACTTTGCTCCTAAAAGATCTCTCTTTAGAAGCTTTTAATTGCTTTTTTTTCTCCTTCTTTTTGTTTCTCAGTCAGTACTGCTTCACCATATGGCAGTAGGCTTTTAACTAATAAGTTGGCACTTAGAGAAGAAAGGGATGAATATTGTTCATGGTTAACTTTATATCACAGGTGCACTTCCAGATAAAAAGAGTATGTTCAAGTGCCAGTAAGGCATAGCACATTTGATTATATTACTTGTCATCTCAAAGAAACAAACAAGGACTGAATATTCAGTCTTGACATATTTTAAACTACATTGTTTTCCCTCATGTCCATGAAATGTCTTTACTATCAAAGTGAAGAGAGCTTATTAGACTTCACTAAAAATTTCAAGGAGATGCTTAATCATGATAGATTAGGGTCTGTGTATCCTGGGGAAAGGTATTTTATCAAAGCATTTAGATGAAACACTTTTTGGAAAGCTTCTTTGCAGGAAAGTAACCTATTGTTTGCTTCAGTTAGTAATTCTGCTTATACTACAGGAAATGGAAGAACTAGAAAGATTTTGTGGGTGCAATTTACTTGGTGGTTGTGATTATTACTTCTAAATGACACCTCAGTGTCAGAAGATCAGGTTGGCACAGAGGGTCAGGCTAAGATGAAGATGGCTATCAGCCAATATAATCCTAAGAAGTACTCATCTGAAACTGTACATTAATCTTCAGACTTGGTCATACACCTAATTGGGCAAACTCGATGGCCTTAGGCAACATAATTAGAAAATCCCCTGGAGTCTGCTTTGGATACAAGTGCATGAGTAACATAAAAAACTTCTGAACACACAAGGGTGGTGAACACACAAGGGTGGATAGTATTTGGAAAAAAACAGGGTAAGTTAACAGAATTCAAGGATGGAATTCAATTCCAGATCATATACTCCTAAATTGAAGTGTCTGGATGTGGTGCCTGTTAAGTTTACGCTATCTGGATACTCAAAAAAACCCAAACAAACAAACAAAAAACCCAAAAAAACCCCCAAAAAACCAAAAACAAAACAAAAAAACCCCCAAAACAAAACCAAAACAAGCCCCACAAACAAACAAACAAACAAACAAACAAAAAACCCAAAAGAAACTCCAAAGAAAAAAACAAACAAAAAAACCCCAAACCCCACAGTTCATTGGTTTCATCATAGGGGTCTCAAAATACTTGAGGCTCATTAGAATAAGCCACCTGACTCTATGCTAGTGATACAGAAAGACTCTAGTTTCCCCTAAAATCTGTGTCAGACTCTTCAGGCTTACAAGGGTTCTTCAGACACCTAGCCACTGGGCATGATTTTATGCAATTCTGTTTCACCCCTATTCAATATGGTTGATGCAATCTGGAGTTCTAAATTGACTTACGATAAGTTTAACTGTTTATATTTCAATGGAATATTATTATTGATGTTATTGATCAGTAGCAATCCTAATATGCTTCTGCAAAATCCCCATCATGGAGCAATTTATATGTAAATCATGGAAATACAAATCCAATGCAGTACATTACTTTATCCCTAGGTATTGTCCTTTGTCCTCACAACATGACATAATGATCATCCTTTTTTTATGGAGTTAACATCTAATGGAAATGTTCACACAGTCACTCTGAATCTGTAGAGCATAAGAATATATATTTTTTAAAGTAATTTCAGTGAAGATTTATTTGGTGAGTAGTGTCTTTTCTCACCTAAAATTTACTACCAGAGGAATTCAGTTTGATATTTGAAATAGTGGTATGTTTTATAATTATTGTGTCCTTGTATTGCTATAAAACCAAGGGACAAAAACTGAAATAAAATGCAAAGGTAAGTGTATATGGATACAGAGTATTATTGGCTCTGAGCTGTAACAGCTGTGTTACAACGTTTACTGCCGTGAATTAGATATTTCCAGGTAGAAACCATGTTGGAACTCATGAATTTTCTAGGGAAAAAGCGGTTGTATGCTCTTGGAAAAAAGCTCCCCATATCAATGACTGCATAAAGAAAACTCCACAGTTTGTTTAAATAAATCTGATTTGTTACAAGAAGGACCCAAAATCAGCAGCTTTTTTATTGTGTTTTTTAGACTGAATAATGAAGCAATGACTCATGCCCAAGGTTTCAGAGAGATATGTTAATATAAAACCTAGAGTAATACAAGTGAATCTAGACTGTATTTTAAATATACTGCAATCAACACTTTATTAAACCATATTAACAAAGCTCATTAAATAACTGTTGACCAACTTAAAGCTTATTGTAAACCTAAGCGAGTGGGACATTGTTTTTTTATCAAACCAAGCATATGAGGGAGAGCAAATGGAAACTTATGAATATTTTTAATCTATGTTGACTATGATTTTCAGGCTAAATGAAAACAGCTTCATAGGGAGAACAGCTATATTGGGAAAGATTTTTCCTTTTTGTCCTACAGAGGAATTTTTTACTTCCTGTGGTTTATTTTTCCTTGAAAACATGGATCTATTTCATGGCTTCAGGAAGAAATATACAATAGTAAATATTAAAAAGATATCACTTGAACACTTTCTGCAAAAATATTTTTTCCATTTTGTAAATCTTCTTATACAATTCCCACAGCAGACATCCACAGAGAAAGAAAGAAAGAAAATCAAACAACAACACCCTACTTGAGTGCTGATTTCAAAGAAATTTCAATCAAAGAATATTTATGAAATTAATTTTTTTTTCTTTTCCTAGAGATGTAGCTCCAAATGTATTGTGCTCATTCCTTAATTTTCTTTTAAAGACTTATCTACACTTTCAGGATCACAAAGAGTCAGTAGCGATTCTAACTAGAAGATTA
The DNA here is from genome assembly GCA_013186435.1 of Turdus rufiventris. Classification (NCBI taxonomy): domain Eukaryota; kingdom Metazoa; phylum Chordata; class Aves; order Passeriformes; family Turdidae; genus Turdus; species Turdus rufiventris. Next base: position 207,335 of record PYHW01009505.1, read on the forward strand.
TTGCATGAGGATGACACTGATCTACCCAACAGTCAATATGAGTGCATGCAGGTCTGTCAGGTGCTGTGAGCAGCTCTTTGCCTTCAGGTCTGTGAGTGCCAAAAATCCCCCTTGGCCCCCGGATAATCATAACCAACTGATTGTGACAGATGGATTAGTAGGCTTCTCCAACCTGGCAATGATGCTACACCACCTAAAATTCCTTTTCTCTTTTTTAAGGCAAAGCATGATGTTCTTATATGAGCTTCCTTGTGCTCCACCATGGAAACAACAAATTGATTTCTTCTGACACCATGCTGTCAAAACTGTAAAGACCAAAGAGCCAGGGAAATTCTAAATAGATGTGATCTCTGTGATTTGCCTTCTCTACTGAATGTCCTTCCAATTCAACAATACATGGAGGGTTATGGAAGGGATGTAAGGTCATCTGCTCTGTGTTCTGTTTTGTTTTGTTTGGTGTTTTTTTAACTCTCCTGTTAGTGCTAATAAATGACATTTTCATTAAATACTTTATGATGTTTGAGTGCTTTTGTGGCTGGGACTACTAGAAACACTTGTACAGGTGCATTACATTATTCAATTTAGATATAGATCAAAAATTTAGTAGATCATAGAATTTTATTTAGAATATTCTTGTGAATAAATTGTGGGGGTGTGTGCATTTGGTTCCAAGTCCCTAAATTTTGGCATTGTATTTTTTTTAAGGTAAATATATAGGAAAAAGCATGCAACCAGAAATAATGTAATGCCCATGTTTTATTTTATCTTTAAGCACTTTTGAAAAACATAATTTACATCAAGGCATTATAATGTATTCAAACAGTAATTGCTACTAAGGGCTTCCAAGTTCCTTTATCTTTACATATAATCTAATTGGATGAGAAAAATTAGTTGTTTAATTCTGTATTTATTTATCTAGATGTATTTCAGGTCTATATTATTTTTTAAAAATGGTTTATATACTTTAGTTCACATTTAAAATAACATTGGAGGCACAGATGTAGCATCTGAAAATGATCTCACTTTTTTCACTTTAACCCCAACTTGAAATCCCTAGTATCTAAGTACATACTTCCCTTTTTTTTTTTTTTGTGATAAGTTATATGATCACAATGTATACTTGTTCTGGGCTTTTACATCTGCAACAGCAGTGAATACTAATAAGATGTCCCACATAAAATATTAAAACTAGCAATAAAGATATAAATACCTGTCATATAATAAATTTGAGACTCGTGATTGCCAAATGGAAGAAAAGTCAGTTATATACTTATATCTTTATGAAGAGAGGTCTTGCAGTATTTGAATGTCCCTTCCACACACTTTTCTAATGGATCATATGGTGTGATTCCACATCATACAAAAAGAAAAGCTACTGTAGCATGTGCAAGACAACTGTTTATTTTTCTGAGAGCTCATTTAAACCTGAGAAGTTGAGACTTCGGAATTTTTTAAAATTTTGTCATAAAGCTGATTTCTTAACAAGGAAACGTTTTGACAGTTGACGTAAAAAAACCACAAAAAACAAAAAAAAAACCCCAAATATTACTGTGTATATCAGTAAGTTTCATTTCATTTCAGTACATATTTTTATTATAAAATAATTGGGTCTGTTTCCTGTATTTAAATGATCTGTCATGTAAATGGTACTTACCAAACCACACTGCCACTTGTTCACTCCTGCCCTGCCCTTGCCACGTGCAGTGGGATAGAGGAGAGAATTGGAGGCACAAAAGGTAAAGATCTCAGCTTAAGATAACAGTAATTTACAAAAACAGCAATGAGATCAGAAAACTAACAGTAGCAACAACACTATTGCTAACAAAAATGCACAAGAGAGAGGCGAGGGACTTGCAAAATTCTCAGAATCAGGGCTACCTTGATCTCTTCCTCCAACACACTTACACAAACAGAATTCCTTCTCCAGGAAAAAGACTAGGCTCCCTCCATCTCTAACAAAGACATGAGGTGGTATAGAATACCCTCTGTGTCCTAGCCATGCCATGCTCCCCTCCCCTTTGCAGATACTGCAAAAATTAGCCCTATTCTGGCCAAAACAGGACATAAACTTAATAAATATAATTTATAACTTGAAGGATTTTTCATGCGATCAGTCCAAAGCAACTGACCAAGATAAAAACTTGAGTATTATATAAAAGTAAATTAAATTAAATATTTTTATTATTAAAAATAACATAGACCACACACACAAACAACAGACAAAAAATGTGTCCTCACAGGGCAGTAGTAAGAAGTTGAGATGTCAAATAAATGTTCTGAAAAAGTCTTTCAACAGGAAAAAAATAGACACTTTAGACTATGAGTCATCTGACTTATTTAAAGTATACTTTAAAGAAAAGATTAAAAATAAAAATACTAAAAATACTTGTTTGTTCTCTACTGACTCTAAAAAAAAGACTAGATATTGACCTTTAAAATATATGTCTACATTAGAGACATTTAAACCAATTCATCTCCAGACTCCAGACACATGGAAGACTCCTCCCCCACCAATCTTTTAGGATTAGTAAATCTGTGTCTGGGTTTTTTATGGGTTGTGTTTGTTATGGTTTGGTTTGTTTGTTGCCCTGTCTGTAACAAGTTTTTAGCTGAATTTATTTTCAAAATATGGAAGAACACACAAAGATTTCTTCAGGATGTAAGTCAATATCTAAGATTTTTTCTGGATACCCAAATATATTGCCTTCTGTGAGTCATCTCCAGCATGTAAGAAGACTCAGCTGAGGAGACAGAACAAGTATTTACAAATCTAAACAATTTCAAGGGCTCTCAAAACCCACAAACACAGAAGTTGACAAACTTTGAAAACATTTCTATATCTGAGAAGCTCAAGTCTAAACATGAAAATATCGAGGAAGGTTTTTGCACATTAATAATAAAATATAATAAATGTTTAAGAAATTTGTATTAATGGTACAAAATACACTATTTCTGACAGAATTTTTCTCTTCTTATTAACCATGTTGAGAAATCATAGAATTTATATTAAAATTGTATTAATTGTAATGAAAAATGGAATAAAATTTTTTTAAAACCCATTTTCAGTAAGTTTGTTGTGTCTACAATTGACTACAAAGGCATTCAATTTTGACAGATGGTATTGTGAAGCAGAGGTAGGTAGAACTTCTATTTATAGCATGAAAAAAATTCTTGAAATATATATCCAGACTTGTCAGGGAAAACAGAAGAATATAGCAAAAACCATTTTTTCTCCAAA
>PYHW01009505.1:212463-238725 GCA_013186435.1 Turdus rufiventris
TCAGGGAATGTAAAAGGTACTATAAGAATGTTTGTACTCATGATGCATTGGGCTGAAAGTCCCATGAGTTATATGAAATATTTTACATTATTCTAGCCTCTTGGTGTACTGATTTTTGTGCTGCTGCATGACACTTGACCATACCATGAAATTTTCTGAGCATCAAAGAATGAAGTCCAGCTGATGCTAAGGAAAAAAAAAAAAAGAAAAGAAAAAAAAGACAAATACAAAAATAACCAAAACAACAAACAAAGAAAAAAAAAAAAAGCCCTTTAAAAAAAACCCCACAACCCTAAAATATTATGAAACTCTAAACTATATTTATTTTCAGCAATACATAAAAGAAAGGGAAAAATGTGACTAAATAACAGTTTTATATAGGTCATCATAAAGTAGGTCTCTGTTATCTATCTAACCTCGATTTTTACCATTTTATCTCTACCTGAGGTACTGCCGTTGCCTAGTAGGGAATCAGAAATACCATACCCTGTGGTGATTAATTTCCCTTAATGTTAAAGAAGGAATCTGTAGACATGACATGACATTAGTAAAGGCTGCAACTTTTATCATGTCATTTTACTATCTTTGCTGCCTGGTCCTGCAAAACCCCATAAGGCCACTTTCCAGTCTCATACTGTAAAACCTCTGTCTAGTTAATTCAGATGAAGGAAAGTAGCAGTTAATCAGCTTCATTTGTCCCTTTCACATTTGGGTTATTGTCCAAATTAAATGTTTAGGACTTTTTTCCCCCCAATTTTACTATTACAAGCAAGAGAACTAGATTCTAAATAGAAGATCTGCTGCTGTCTGTCAGATATAGTTCTGATTTTTTCTGATTTGCTGTTACATTATTAATTAAACTCTGGTCTGTTCTCAAATATTACAGGAAATTACATTTAAAGAAAATGATAAGAATTCATGATTTCCCATAAAAATTTCACTTTTGTTCCAAAACACAGGGAATTGTAATATCCTATGCATTATTTACTTACACCTAAACCATGTATTTTCAATCTTTTAAGTTTCCTGTATTACTTCAAAACTCTGCATATACTTAGGAAGAATGACAGATCTAGGAGCACTTTCTGTTTTTTTCCACACTAGATATTTAGGTCTTAGATTTACAGCTTTCATTTATCTTCAAGACCATATGTTTGATACTATATTGACAGCTTTTGGCAGTGTATTTTTTTGGTAACACAAAAAAAAATTACATTAAGGCAATGTAATTATTTTTTTCTAAGTAACTGAATTAAGAATCTCTTAATCTGTCAGACCTCTTTTGCTGAGTGGCCTGAAGCAAACCCCAAATGTGAGGTTTCCTTTGTTGTCTTGGCCCCCAGTTTTTACCCATAATTTCTCAATTTGTTCATTACTGTTTTTGAAAGACTCTGTGCAATCAGTCCATTTTTTTACAAGAGAACCCCCACCCGTCTGCCTCTCCTTCCTTCCCTGTCTGTTGTGAATATTCTATAGCTGCTCATTGCAGTGTTTCAGTAATTCAATCCATTCCAGAACTTTTTTATTGATAGCAGATAGATAATGTTCCTAGATGGACAGTGGCTACCAGCTCCTGGTTGTTAGCCATGCATTGATATAGAGTTGGGTATCATCTATCAACTTCTTAGAGGAACATGTCCTAATTCCTTTGAAGTATTGCACAATACTTGTCCCCTCTTGATTCTGAGATTATCAGGAGGGCTTTGTTACTCAAAACTCCATCCTACACCTCCACCCCCTGCTAAATCTAGTTTAAAACTCATAAATCTCATAGTTTGTACTTTATACTAATTTAATTTTTTTCTTAAGTTTCTTTTTCCAAAGGAAGGACTTTTCATTTTTTTCAACAAAAAAACTAAACAAAGAATCAGCAATATTTATTTATTTTATGAAGTGCCTCAAAGGCTAGAGAATTCATTAAAAAGCCACAAAAAACCCCAAAAAACCCATGCTAAGTCTTTGCATATCTCCAGGCTCCCCTTAGTATCATACTTTAAATATTAATCTGCAGCTCACTCTGGTTTAATATGACAGTACAAAGAACCCCACTTTCTCCCATCCAAGTGATTAGGATGCACACCTATGGCAAAGATTTAAAAATAGTCCTTGGAAAGAAAGCGAGAGTGAAACTCTTCAAATATATCTTCAGGATATTCACTTGGACAAAGAAGTTTGTTTTCTAGGACTATTCTTAAAGAAGCGGGAATTGTTCTACAAATTTTTGGCTAGTTTATTAATTTTTTATTTTTGACAGATACTGAATGAAATACATGTACCAAAGATTACCTTTCTCTCTGGTAAGCACCAGACGAATAAGTGGAATATTAAAGGAGAATATTTTCCTTTAATATCTTATCTGATGCTTGCCATACAAGACGTATCTATATGCTGATTCATATTCTCTAAAGTAGACTTCCAAGATTTCTCTGGCAGTTTAAATGAATCTTATTTTATTTGAAATAGATTGATGTACTAACATAGCCAGTCACCAGTCTCAGCTGAAAGATATGACTGACAACTGGAAATGCAGACCCAACAACTTTTTGATTTGACTCCTAGACAGCATTCTTTAGAAAATTGTTCTCAACACAACCTTTAAAGATAAAGACCATCAATGATACAGTCTGTCCCACAGTGTGTTTACACATGCAGTTCCATGTCTGCAGATTCCTGGGCTGGCCAATGTGTTCTGTGCATGCTCAGGGTGTCAGACCTGCTGTTTGGCATCAATATTGGGCTAAGATGACTATAAGTAAGATCTACTTCCTTTTGGGTTAATGGCATTGTTTAATCCCTTTTTAAAGAGAATTACCTGAACAATATATACACATTTTTTTTTAAATGTCAGATCAGATTGGGGAATGACTAAAATGTAATATTGTCTGGGAAAAATTGCATGCTGTCATTTTTCTTCAACAGATCCCATGTAAATTTACACATATCCTCAGACCACTCAATATATTTTGCATTTGTGATGCCTTTGGAAAGATGCCACCCTTCTTTTTTTGACTTTTTTTTTCTTCCCTAAAGGAAAAGAAGCTCTCAGTTTTTAAAGGTTTCCTTCAACAAGGAGCTAGGAATAAGTAATCATGCCATAGAAAGAAGGAAGCCTTGGGTTGCTAGAGGCATAGCACCCAAGTGGATTTGTTTCATGTCTACTTATTTTATAAACAGAGCAGAACAGAGTGTAAGTTCAAGCCTGTTCATTATCATGACTTCTAGCATATAAGTGTCTCATTAAAATAGTACTTTCTGTTCTCAGTCATAAAATGTCCTTGACCAGTACTAACATTTTGATCCCAGCTATTTTTCTAACTCATTCTTTTCCATTGGCATCAATACTTTCTCAAATGGCTCCATAAAATAAAATATTACTGATAGTTCTGCAAAATGCATGAGATCTAAACTGCTGTTTGGGATCCACTTCTGATGCAATTATCTCTCAATGAGCACCCCAAGACAGAGCTATAGGTCTTCTTGACCTGTCAGATCAATTTATGTCAACCTGTTGTATTTCACTGTTTTAGTTTATATTTGCACTGAAATGGTTGTAATCCCTGCATCAACTCACACATGCTGTGAAGTTTTTAAACTCAGTTTAGTTGTTTAAGATTATATTCATTTTACCACTTTAGAAATACAGGCTGAAGTGCTGAAATTGAATTCATTGTGGTTCTACCACAGATGTTTCTCTTAAAACTGTGCTTTTTTAGTTATCTTTCAATGCTTCTCTGGAGTTAAGTTCCTATCTCTTTGAATTGCAATCAATCCAACCTTTTCACTTTCATCTGTGTGATGCTAATTGAAATAAGCCTCAACACATATTTTTTCCACAGCTGCTATCTACACTGGCTTTTCTTTTACTTTCTGTGATTTATTTCTCACAGTCCTAGAGGCTTCTAGCAATGTTTGAGTCACATTCCAGACTGTCAAAAAGTGGTGGTATAGTGTCTACTAATTACTGTGTCTGCTGTCATCTACTTCAGTGCCCAAAGGAATCTTCAGAATAAATTAAACTTCCATATAATATTCCAAAATAACCATTAATATCCAGAATTGGTCAAAAGGCATTAATAATTATTTATTTAAACTAAAATTGGAAATTAAATTTTCTAGAATAGTATTTAGTAGGTTTTGTGATTAAAAATCTTGTCTCCATACCCACAAAGGAACACTGAGAGACCATGGCAGATGAGGAGCCCCAAACATACTCTGCCTGGCTCTTCCCAGGCCTGTCACAGGGGTCTTCAGCCTCCCAAAGATCCATCTTCACAAGTCCAGAGAAGCACAGGGAAGCACAATGGTAAGCTGGAAACCTAACATAATAGTCTCAGCCTAAGTATCCTAGTGTGACTCATCAGGAGGAGTCAGGGGGAGAAATTCTCCAAAACACTTTTCACACTAATGGGGGTTGCTGCTCAGGGGCTGGGGACCATTAGTGGATACAGTGGAGGAGAATTCTGGGATTGCACAAGACCAACTTCGGGATATTTAAAGGAGGTGCCAATGGCAGTAAAAGGGACAGGATTAAATGATTTGGGGACTAACAATTTTGGGAAACCAGGTTAAGTGAAAAAAAGAGAGGAGCTTGTTCATGTGCTTGTCTGGCTATGCCCTGTGCTTGATCAGAGACATCTGTCTTGTCTTCCTGTTAAATTCCTGTCTAACTCTAACCTGGCTGAGGACTCCTGTTCCTCCTGTGTGTATGAGGGTGTGAGCTGATCTCTGCTTTCAGCTGTTTCTCAGTAAGGGCCTCTCATACAGATGTGCATTTGGGGGAGTCTGGGTTGCCAGCATTTGGAGTGAGAGCAGGTGAGCCAGAGAATCTGCGACCTGAAGTGAAGGTCAGGTTGAAGGCTGAGCCCATTGGTGCTGCTTATTTTCCTGACAGTGAAATGAGTGTGTGAGAACTGGGGCTGTTGCTCATGTATGTGTGTAAGTATGTATGCATATACCTCTGTGTGTGTGAGAGAGATTTGTGTACTTGTGCCTGCTGGACTTTTTCAATATTTCTGTAGCTGGGACCTGGGGCTATGGAATCTCATCTCTCTTGGGCTGTCAAATCCTGAGTAGTGTACTTTCCTCTAACAATATTATGCATTAAAATTTGATTTTAAAGCAATATTCTAACTTGGGATTTTTTTGTCATTTTCAATAGAGTATATAATTTTTCTCAATTTTCTCATCTGTAAGAAATATTTAATCTATCCTACTATTGACATTTTATTTTATTATCTTATTCTAGACATTAAGACTGCTGTAGTTTGAAGATTTAATCCTCTACTTTGATAGAATCAAAGTTACTCAAAATACTTTAATAGACAGACTAAAAGAAATACAATGTGAAAGCACTTAGTAATACTTTGACATGAACAAATAAAAATACAGAATCTAATAAAAATATTTGATTCTTGTAAAATAATGTGTAATGATATGAGGAGAAAAGTAATTCCAAAATACATTTTAAAAATTAAAAGGTAGAAAAAAGGAATTGCCTGAAATACTTTTCATAAAACATTATTAATTGTATTAATCATCTCGATGCTATTGTATTCCTTGCTGCTCTTTCAATCTATAGTGGTTATGTTACTACTGATTTTTAATAATTTTAAGCACATTTTAATGTAAACAAAGATATTTAGAAAGTTAATCTCAACTCAGTTTTTCAGGTCTAATCTTGAACTTTTTTAAAAGAAAACTGAAGAAGGGAAGCCACAAACAATCTAAATTCAAGAAGCATACAAAAAAGCAGAGTTCTAGTTTCAGACAGGTTCTGCAATCTTATAGCTGACTAACTGTATTTGAAAAATGTATTTCCACTTGTTTGAACAAGTTGTAAAACCTATCCTTGACAGTTCTGATAAGTCTTTTTATTAGAGATGTAACATAGAATCATGCAAATTTTTGAAAAGGAAATGCAGATTGCTACACTTTGGTATGGTGGTTTTTTGGATTTTTTTTTTTTTTTGCTTTTTGCTTTCACAACTCTCGTTAAAGTGCTTGGAAGTGTCTTTATTCTTACAGAATTTGATAGTAGCATTGATGTTATGTCTTTCAATAAAAGATGGGAGTCTAAATGAATCTTGAAAAGCATTTGAGAATCATAACTTAGCAACCAATATAGTTGTAATAATTTTCTACTACCATGTCACATAAGCACTTTGCAGAACCACCATTTAAGATTTTAAAATATAGTTATATTACATGAGGAGAAACACAAAGTGTACTAAAAAAGAGCAAAGTGAGGAATCTTTATGTTTTTAAATCTGTGAAATGGTAAGGATTCACAACAATGTAGTTACAAAACAAGAGCTTGTATATATCTAAATAAATTCTTCTGATTAAAATTTCATTTTTAAAACATTAAAGTACTTCAAATTTCAAAAAAGAAAAATTGGTTTTCATTATGTCTCAGAATGTTTTGTATGTAACGAACAACTTTTCAGTACTTTTCAGTATATGAGCAGGAATGTGATACAACAAAGTTGAACTTTTAAAAAACACTGCTGGAAAAAAAATTTTTTTCCAAAGTGCTAAACATCATATTTAATAATAATCTCATTTTGAAATTACCTTTAGAAGGCCAAGTGCTGCCAAAAAAACATTTCTAAAACATAGATGGTCTAAAATCTTTCAACAATGAAGAGATCTATCAAATTACATTATCATATTACCATGAGAAATAAACATGGATTTACATCAAGGTTATTTCCATATTTTATGCATGTAAGAGCTATCATTTATTTATTACATACAATAAACAATGAAGCATTAACACAGCTATGTGACTTCCTATTTCTAAGCAAATATATTCTAATTTATTTTCAGTTAAAGTGACTCACATAAACCTCTATCTGAATATGTATTGCATTCATGAAAACAAGGAAAAAAAGCAGTTTTTCAATGGCAGTGCCTAGAATACTTGAAAAAAGATGATTACTAAATAATTACTCTCACGTCATAACCTTGAGCAATTAGAAGCTTAAAGGATAACAACTGTACTCATGAAAGTTCCATTTCTTGAAGTAGAGTCATTTAGAGCATGTATTCCATTAAAAATAAATGAGTTTTAGTTTCTGGTGTCATCCTTTAGAAAAGAGAGCAATACAATGAATATTTATTTGTTGCTGAATTCTGAAGATCTCAGACATATATGTATATTTTATGTATACATATTTATTCTTCAATTCAAACTACTGCTTGGAGATAACAGTGGGAAGAACCACCTTATTATAATTTTTCAGAAAAAGAAACTAAATACAAATTGTGGTAATTAATTTAAAATTTTTGTAATTTAAATGTCTAAATCTATTTCTCACTGTTTGATACTATGTTTCTTTGTATGCTCAATTAAGATATCTGCAAAATAAAATTCTAAGAAAATATAGATCTAGTTTTAGACCAAAAGAAACACCTCGTTACAGTTCTTGATATAGCACTCAAGAAGCATAATTTGCATGTTGTCCTTTTCTTCAGCACTTTTTAATTAGTGTCTTCATTCAGCCATACACTAAATTTGCTGACTGGCCACTGAAGGGTTCAGCAGGTTGACTGCTCTGAACTGCCATTTGGGATTCCAAAATCCTACATGTAAAATGCAGTTAGTCCAAGTCTTCCTATGCGTATTCCCAGCTTCATGGTGGAAGAAGTTTAATTATGCTGAATTTCCTAATTGTTTCTTAACTACATGTATTAAGCCTGCATCATTTCAGGATATTTTATGTTAAGATGTGCCCCCTGGTGTTTCACATCAATACTATTGGATATAGGACGATCAAGAAAAGTACCACAACCAGAATTGGTCCTATTTGTATAATCTCTACAGTGACTTACGTTTTAATTTTTACCATTTCAAATGGAAGCATAATCTATTTTATTTCTGCTTATTTTTCTAGAACTATAAACTTTCATATTTAGTGACCTTTCCCCATATAAAGAGCTTATGTTTAATTTTGAATCTACTAATATATGCTTTTTTGAAGTCTTCTTGTTGACTGTTTATGACTACTACATTACTGCACATTGAAGTAAAAAATGATTACAAATCTAAGTTCATAAATGAAATAAAAATATAAAAAGCCATTTTCTAACATAGCAAAGTATTTTCTAAGTAAATAATGGGAATAATGTAAAATATAATAGACTATTATAAGGGCTTCCTTTATTGAAATGAAAATAAACAATAGAATTACTTCATTTAGGCTTCTACAATCACTGCAAATCTGCCCACATTAACAAAGAAAAGGAAAAAGAAGATCAAAATAATCTATAAGCATATAGGTAATTTGGGACCTTAACTCTTACACATTTTCATTTCTAGAAGTAAGTATAGTGAGTTTGTGCCTAAACACTACCATTCAAAAAAGAGTTCTGCACTTTCATGCCTTGAAGGTTAAACTGTATTTTTACTTCTGACCATTTCAGAACTCAGTACTTAATATTGGGTAATATGTCAGGTGATAATCAGAGGTCAAACAACAGCTCAGAAATATTCAGGAGAATCATTTCAGCAAAGGCTCCCTGGAAAATGAAAGGATGTATAGAAGGTACTCAAATTTCTGGTAATGCAGAAACCATTACGCTATCTGTAGGAACAGTACTTCAAGGCAAAGAGAATTCTTGTCAACTTCGTGTTCTTAAAAATGTCTGATGCAGAACCAACAAGCTTAAAATCTTATTAAAATTATTATTACATTTTATTGAAGCCTTTGAAAGGAAGCCAAAGGGAACATTTGCTATGACTTGACCCACTGCCACTTGAGTGCCTGTTTTCAAGTTTTAAATTCCCCTACCCATCAGTTTGGGCATAGCATTCAGAGTGAGCACTAGCTAGAACATTAGAACAAGCCATCAAGTTGTACTACATTGTTATTTACAGCTTTCCTCAATAAATTCTTCAATATCACTGAACAGTTCATGCCTTCTCAAGCAATGTGCAGCAGACTGCATATAGGTTTTATGTGCTTTTTTTCTCATATAGTTTTTGTTTTAAAGGTGAAAAGTTGTATATTTACATTTTCTGTCCTGTTGCTTCTCCCTTCCTACATTTGAAATACAAATTACAATATTGCTGGACCAGATTTAAGAATATTTGGCAATATCTGATTATCCTGCGTAAGATTGTGCTTGAGAACATTATTTGCTTAACGCAGGAGTGTTGAGATACTCACCTCCTAAAGTATAAATGGAATGTATTTTTTTTCTCCTAGGGTGAAAGACATGGCTAGAAATATGAGAAAAATCTGTGCTGACAGTTGTAGCATTGAGATTTTATCATGCAGATACATAATTTTGCATTTACAAAACAAAAATAAATTTGAAAATGTTCCTAATGTTTAAGAGATCAAGATGAAATCTTTTGAATAAACAAATAAACAAAAAACTAAAATTTTTAAAAATGCCTTGATCTGTGACTATTACATGGTACTCAAAGCATGGGACAATATTTCAACTTATTATTCCAGACCTGTAGTTTTCTGTTTAGAGAAGTGTGAGCTCCTAATAAAAATGGCAATTAAATTGCTGTTTATTGACAAGACAAACCAAAAGAAAATACAGGGGGACAAGCTATCCTACAGAATAAATTTTTCTCAGTTTGTATCCTATTTCAATTAGTGATCAACTCTAAGAACATCTAGGTGCCTTGCCTTGCCTGTCCTTGCCTCTGCTTCACTTCACCCTGCCTCTTCTCACCTAATTTGAAAATATGTAGGAGATTATGAAGGAAAAGACACTAAAATCCACATGTTCTGGCAATTACAGAATTCACATGAAGTATGCATTTTTAAGCCAGAGGTCACCGTTTTCAGAAAGGTAGAATAGGTGCCACAGGGATAACTTAGTATGACAGAAGGATGAGAGCTAGAGTAATAAATATAGAATAATGTAAGTAATGGTGGAAAAGCAGCATAGGAAAGGGGAGGAGACAGGTGGATAGCAGGGAAGGCTACAGCCTCCTCTAGACCTGTACTATCCTATATCAGGAAAAAGAGGGAAAAGACAGTAGGTGGAAGAAATAGAAACTGAAAACTGCAAAAGGAAAGATAATCTAGAAGGATAAATGGAGTGGAAATGAAAGAGACTAAAACAGAAGATAGAAATAGAAAGCAGGTAGAGTAGGGAAGCATTAAACTATTATAACACTTTTGTCTCTGTAGACCTATTCAAGTGTACACACAAACAGAGCTTGGGAGAATTCTAAAAAGCTTCTCAGTGATTTTTATCTTGGGCACAGGATTTTTTCATCATCAATCTCATGATGTAGCACACTACTAAATTATCACGGTGGCAGCACTATCATGATATGCTATATTAATATATCATCAGAGCAGCTGTGATAAGAAATGTCATTCTGGTGATACATTTGTCTGGTCCATCACAAAAGAAACACATATTCCATAAAGATGTAATATAGATATCAGTAAGTTTTTATTGCCATTCCTTATTTATTAATTCAATTTCATAGAAGACAATATCAAAAGCAGAATGCTTTTAAATTAAATTATGTGAAAAGCCAGTATAATCTTGGTAAAGGAAAGAATATTTGGGCATATATCATAATGAGGAAGTGGGAACTAGCTGAACCATTGACTATAAAACTTAAAAAAAACATATCCTACCACATGTCTTTAATTTAAAACTATCACTGTTTTGTTGAAGTGTTTTCAAGTGTTCCTCATAAGCAATTATTTTTATGCACAGACTCACACTTTTAATAGTAAGACCAGTAATAAAGATTAAAGAACATAGTGGTTCTTAACAAAGAGGAGGTGTCTCACTGTATCTGAAGGAAGAAGAATTTGTAAAAAATTTAGAGTAATTTCACGATTATAAGCCACACCATTTTGACTAAAATTTTGATCCCACCCTGGAATGCGGCTTAGACTCGGAAGCGGCTAATATGTGAAAAAATTTTTGAAATTTCCAACCCTGGAAGTGCCAGCCAGGGTGCCAAGCCAAGCACCCGCCAATAAAACCCGGGATTCCGTGATTTTTACAAATTGGTTACTCTGTTGTACAAGCGGGTGGAGGTGGACTCCATGCCAGCAGCACAGGGCGGGGAGGCAGGGGGCTCCCTCCTAATGGCCCCGCAGCCCGGGGGGGAGGCAGGGGGGCTCCATGCCCGCCTCCCACCAGCACTGCAGGAGCGGGCAGAGGGGCTTTGTGCTCACCTCTCACTGGCGCCACAGAAGTGGGGGGCTCCGTGCCCGCCTGCCGGCACAGGGCAACACCAGGCTGGGGCGAGCAGGCCAGGGCGAGCGAGCTTGGCGGCAGCAGTGACCAGCCCTGAGTGGCCCCGCCAAGTGGCAGCGCCGAGCTGGGCCACCTGGCCCTGTTGGCAGCCCTGAGCAGGCCAAGCCTGCACGGCCCAAGCCGAGCCAGTGAACCCCGCGATCCTGCAATTCTGTTACTAATTGGCAACTTTGTTGCACGCGGGTCCTCGCTGCAAACAACAGAGCGGCTTATAATCAGGTGCGGCTTATATATGGACAAAGAGCTAAAGGTTGCCGACACCTGGAGATGCAGCTTATAATCAAGTGCGGCTTGTAATCATGAAATTACTGTAGTTGATTTTAAGGCCAGTTTGTATGGGGCTCTGAGCAGCATGGTCTAGTAGAATGTGCTCCTGCCATCCTACTAGTTAGGGGGACTGCAACAAGATGATCTTTAATATACTTTTCAACCCAAACTATCCTATGATTTTATCATTATTTCCACATGTATCAATATGTATTAAAAAATACAATGATCCAAAACACATAAAACTACCAATTTACGATTATATGGAAGTTCTCCTAGTTTAAAAATGTGTCTGCATATGTGTTTGGAAAGCTTTTTGAATTTTTGAAATGGCAAATAAGCTAAAGAATTACCAAATTTTACTTCATAAGCTCAAACTGAAAATAATAATGAATACTTCTGACACAAAATTTCCTGATCACAGTATCATTGGACCCTACACTACTAGTAGGAATGAAAAAAATTCTCTAGATATATTGCCTGGATGGTTATGGATGCATAGGTGGTCTCAAAAAGAAATTGGTGGTCCAGCTCGGTGCCATTCAGCAGGACTGCTCAGGGCTGGCTGGACAGCGCTGCTGCTGCTGCCACCACTCGGCAGAGTTGCCTGGTCCTGCCCCTGCTGCCACCAGGCTCACTCACCCCAGCCTGCCGCCTGCACCACCGCTGCTGGGCTTGGCCCAACCCAGCGCTGCCCCGTGGTGCTGGCAGGAGTCTGCTCCCCCCGCTGCGCAACAGAGGAACCAATTTATAACAATTGCACGATCACGGGTTTTACTGGCAGGTGCTCAATTCGCGAGCTCAGCTCAGCCCATGGCTCGCACTTCTGATTTGGCAAATTTCTGAACTTTTTTAATGTATTGGCCACTCCGAAATACAAGCTGCACTTCCAGGTTGGGACCAAAATTTTAGTCAAAAGGGTGCAGCTTATATTTGCAAAATTACTATACTTTTCTGGTGGTGCTGCTTTTAATGTAGTTGAGTAATTGGATTAAGCTCTCATGGTCAGCTTCTCCCAAATCCTCCTCTGTTACTCATATCTTCATTCCTCACCCTCAGAGCATTGTATTTTATGTAGGCATTCCTTAGGGCAAGGTTCTTGCCTCTGCCCAAGTAGTAACTCATCTTGTGGGTTACTCGTGCCAGCCAGCTGAAGGTTGAATTCAGGCTTATCTTCCCCTTGCATGACTTTAAGGCCAGGCTATTGCTCAGCCTCAGACAACACACAGTCAATAGTATTGATCTATCACTCATATTCTGAATTACTGTGCTGCCTATTGTGTGTCTCTTGTAATATAGCCACTTGTTTGAAAAGTACTTCTAGCTGGGCACACTTGACACTATGACATCCACCGCTGTGTTTAGGTATTAGAGGGGCTCCCTGATGCTGGAATACTATGCAACCTGAGGTCTGCAGAGCTATTTTGGTCCTTTAGAGGACAGTTTGTGTAGTAATGACAGCATAGCTTTCCTTTCAGCAGGCCACTGTCACCTTGTACTTCTATATAATGGTAATTATTTTCAAAGATGTTATACTTCTAATTCTCTGGAGATCTCAGGCATCCAGGTAGTATTGCACAGCCACTTCCTAGCTGGGACAACCATCAGGTTTGCAGCCTAAACCTGTGGGTGAGTCGAGCAGCAGCAACCCTGCCATATACTTGGCCACTTGCAGTCTGAACTTCCTTCAGGGACCGTAGGAACTGCCCCACTTTCTTCTGCTCCTCTCATGAGACCTGGCACTGGGTGGCTGCTACCTGCTTTTACTATTAAATGTAAGTTTGTAGGGCTTAAACTGTACATTTCATAGACAGGTTAACTACTGGTGATATTTTTTACAGTGTCCTATTAAATTTCACTGGAGTATTCTTAGCTTAAAAAGATCAAAATCATACAGATGTGTAGTTTTTATTCTGCTGACTAGTATTTCTCTTTTTGAAAACTTACTGATAATCTTTTATGCTGACTTGGGTGTTTCTAGTTGGCATTTTTTCTACTCAGCACTTTGAGATCTTACAGCATGAATTGAATATATTTTAACAAGCATCAATCTGTCACTCTGCCGGCAATTAATAGACAGATATCTTGGAGCACTACATATTTATTGATTTTTGTACATTATTGTATGTTATAGCTCACTATACAGACATTCACTTATCATACAAGGAAACTGCATTTACTGCTGACAAGTCAGCTTCTTACACTAAAAAGTCGGAAAAGAATGGAACAATGAAATTTGAATGATTAGAGATTAAAGCAAAGAGGATTTGAGGGAACAAAAGTTAGATATACTAATTTTTAAAAGAAATCCAGTATTCTGTGTCACTTTATTCTAACATGCCTTAAATATCAGCATCAGCACTACTTTGTTTAATTTGGGAGCTAGGAAAGATTTCTCTCTTTCTTTTTACCCACTGCCTACATATTTAAAATAAAGTTCTACAATATTAAGAAGATGGTAATATTTATAGGCTCAGAAGAGTTACTAATTTTATTACAGATAATTTTCTCCATATCTTGCCCCAGGGAAGTACTCACATGATATTCATCTGCCTTTCCCTTTCTCTGTAAAGGCTAAAGGATTTGTTGCCATTCCTGTTGCAAACATCCTTTTCTGCTCCCCATATTCCAGCAGTCCATTTGCCACATTATTTAACTGATTTACATAATTAAGTTAAATCCAAATAAATTGTATTCTTAACTAGAAGTTTGCAGCTTTTGAAGAAAGGTCTGTGTGTCCTCCTCACACAAAGTGTGTGTTTCTTTCCAACAATCCTATAATTCCTAAGATCACAATGAACATAAGATACCAGTACACATAAAAGAAAAAAAATTAATTGCTCCAGGCACTGAGACAGGGATTCCCCTGCAGCTTTTGCAGAACTCACAGTGGAGCTGATATCTACACTGCAGCCCATGTTTCAGCCCATGTTGGAGAAGATTCCTTTCAGGAACTGTTATCCATGGGGAGAAAACCATACTGAGGCAGCTTTCCTAGTAGAACTGTGGACCATGGAGGAGCTATGCCGGAGCAGACTGCTCCTGAAGGGTATGAAGAAGACCCATGCTGGAAAATGGGAAAAGTGTGAAGAGGAAAGAGAGTTAGAGACCAACTTTTGGGAAGAAATTTTGTGTGAGCTAAAGCATGCCACATATCTCATAAAGAGCTCAGTCTTCCTTCCCTCAACAGCAAGGCATAGACTTGCAGAGAGTTCAAGGAAGTTTAGCTAAAAGCTACTCAGAGATATCCAGGGAACTAAAAGCACCTGTCCTCCCATGTCTCCCTGGAAGTTTGAAGATGATAGCTGCGTAACCTGAGCAGAATAGGTGTATGTAATGCATTTCATTATGAAATGCCTTACACACTTAATGCAGGAAAACATCTGTGTACAACAGCTTAAAATAAAAGATATAAAAATAATGTTTTCCTTACCAATAATTGGCAGAATCCTCTGTCTAGCTTTCTTTTTCAGCAAGTTCAGTATCTTCCTGGATTTCCGCACAACACCACTGTCACTTGGCTTCAGAATTTGCCAAAGGCAGAGCTGTTGTTCTGTAGGAACCTCCAAAAGCCTGTGCACACTGCCAGTTTCCTGCTTGCTGCTTCTCAGTCCTGACATTGTATGAATTTCTTTCTGCTGAACAGGTATAGTTGCTCAAAGGAAGAAAAAATATCATCCTTGTAAACATTTCCAGAAAATTTAGTTTGTCACAGATTGAATATGGCAAACATCCTCCTAAGCAATTCTTTCAAACACAGTACACTTAAACTTCATGTAAATTGTGAACAAGCAAATTAAATGACAATATATTTCTTACAGAGGTATTTGATGGAAACAGACAAGCTTTTGGCTTCATAATGTAGAATCTTTATTTTAGATACTTTTGATTTGACAGAAATTTCTTAACAAATGATGATGTCAAAGAAAGCACTTTTTGACAAATATGCACAGTAGAAGCATATAACTTTAAATGAATGACAGTGCTATTGTGAACTGAAAAATACAATTATACTACTCAACTCCCTTAATGATGGACAAAAGCTTCAGTAAATCAAATCAGACTTCATATTTCTGAAGGTGATACATACCTTATTTATAGATACATATTGTGCTATCAGAGAGCATTAAAAACTGAATTCTGTTTTCAAGCTGGAAAAATTATGATAATTTAAAATTTGTTAAATTGATGTAGTATTTTCAAATGCTGAAATTTTTGGTGATATCAGACACTTAAAAATGTATCTTTAAGAATACTTAAATAGCTAAATATTAGTTTTAGACATTTGCAAGCAATTAATTCCATTATTTAGTTGGTTCTCATATTTCCTTTTGAAGTTGACCTCTGAGTATTTTGGTCTTTCATTTATACGAAAGGTGATGTTTAAAATTATAATCAGATTATTATTATTATTATTATTATTATTATTATTATTATTATTACCTAAACTCTCTTTTTCATTAAAAAAATATGTTGCAAGGAAATTCCAATGATGTTCACTAAAATTGCTAAAGAGATTTATTCATTACCCAAGGGAACTTACAATTCAGTTGTGTTCCAATTCCTAAAAGCCAGCTGTAAAAAACAGCTTTTCTTTTATCCTGTGCTCATCACCAGGGTTTTTTAGTGACACCGCTGTGGCATTTATGGCAATAAAAATTGTTTGGGCTTTAGAAAATATTTATAAGGTAGCTCCTGTTGGGGTTTTTCTGGTATTATAGAGTGCCTTAATTTCTAGGTTAGGTAATACGACAAACAACTTGCCAGCAGTTGCACTGCTGGAACAGCTTGCAGAGGCAATTGATAAAAGCAGAAAGAGAAAAGCAGAGGAACACTTATGCAATACAATAAATTTAATTTATTTTCTACTCAGCTGGTTGTTTCCAATCATAATTTTGCCTGATACTCTTTTTTTAAAACATGTTGCTGTGCTTGTGTTATTGATAAATACCACACATTAATACAGAAAAAGACAAATATGTATGTGTGTGTGCCCACAAATCAGAATTGTAGCAATCTGATGATTAATTGAAAGAAGATTCATTAAATTGTGGATATAAATTGGTTGGTGTTTGGCAGCGAAATTATTTTACTAAGTTTCCCAAGTTTCTTATGAAATAAATCTGCCAGTGATAAACCAAACACCCAGCTTCATAAATATTGAGTAGACTGAATTGTGTTGTGGACTGCTTCTAATACAATTTACAGTTAATCTTGTAGTCTATACTGCAGAGGTTTTGAAACTTTGAAACTCACCATGTATTCATAATATATGCCTGTCAACCAGACACTAATTTGCCGTGAGATCAGACTATGACAAGGATGCAATATCAATGTTTTCCAAGAGGAGATGACTTTTTTTTCTTTTTTTTTTATTTTCTTTTTCTTTTATTTTCTTTTTCTTTTTTTTTTTTTTTTTTTTTTTTTTTTTTTTAAGATTGGCTGTGGTTTTGTGTTTTTTTCTTAGTTTTATTTTAAATTTGAATTGGTTTGGTGTTTGGATGTTTTCAGTAGCCTTTAAAATGTGTCCTTTTGATAGCATAGTTTAATGTTTACTACCACAACATAGTATACATCTTGTTGATTTTGACTGAATTGTCACAAATACATTAATGTCCTAAGGTCTATGAATAGTTCACTGGAAAAGTAATGATATACATACTAACATATTTGTGCATGTATTCAATTTTCTTCAACAACTTTTCATCAATAACTGTTTCACTATATCCATAGGCCAGATGAGTATTTTTTCTGTTTTGTTTTTTTTTTCTTCCCAGTTGACAAAAATTTCAGCATCTCTGAGCAAAAGCAGAACTTCAATGTTCTATTTGT
Organism: Turdus rufiventris; assembly: GCA_013186435.1. Taxonomy (NCBI): domain Eukaryota; kingdom Metazoa; phylum Chordata; class Aves; order Passeriformes; family Turdidae; genus Turdus; species Turdus rufiventris. The sequence goes on from PYHW01009505.1 coordinate 229,816, forward strand.
GACTCCTGGTAGTAATATTGTTTTGAGGCAATTTCAACAACTACATCTCTAATTTTTCCCTAGAAAAACAGAGACATTACTCCAGGAATTCTCTGGAAAGAAACCAGGCATTCTCAGGCTGATATTCTCGTTTTGGAGTGTTTCATGTATCTCAGATGTCCATTTACTAAGCCCAGAAAAACGCTCTATGGCAGATCAGTGCATCCTTAGTCAGCTTTGTGACTTATGGTAGTAATTATTTTTTTCATGATGGGCCAATAGTGGCAAGTTTAAAGTCTATAAATCTTTTATAGCCATATCATTTGAAGTTAATTACTGTGATATAGAGGAACCAGAGTGGACCAAACCATTTCTTTTTAAGCTTTTTCCTGTTGAAACATTTCTGGTTTGGCAAAGCTGGAACAAGTACACACATGCTGATTTTGAAGTTATTTTCAGTATGAAGTTTTCTGAGATTCAGCATGGACACTCTGATGAGTGAATTTTAAAGTAAAGTAGAAAAAAGGAAGAATCTGAAACCTACTCATTTCAGCTGTGAATAAATTGCTTCAGTACACGTCTATTTTTCAAAGGTTTCAGTGTGGGATTTTTGCAGTCCAGGGTAAAAGCCTACTTCAAAAGTTCTGATGCTCACCATAAAAAAACCTGCCACAAACCAACATAAATTATTCTAAAGGGTGGAACAAATTAAACATGTATTTTTTAAATCAAGTATTTCTTTCTTTCTTTACTTTCAAAATCTCATCACAGTAAGCTATTTTTTATACTTTTTAAACTGTGATACTCACACATGCTACAAATTGTTCATGTAGGTGTGCTTGATGGATGTGGTAAAACAAAAATAAATAATATTGGAACTGTCCATGATTTGGAGATTGTTAGTTGTGCACACTTGCATTCTTATGTGTGTACCAGCTGAAAAAAACCACATATATATCTTTCTGAAATCTGAACTTATCTTTCACATATGTTATTGGTAAGTAACACGTGCAGAATGGCAGATAGATGGTTGTGAAGATGCAGTCTTTATTTTCAAATGATACTGTATTAGACCTAATCACATTAGCAAATAATTTAGCCTTTTCACAAGCTGTAAAATTTGTAGACTAGAATGCTGCATGTAAACTCCACTACTGAATAGGCTGGGGGTCCACAAGAATCTGGGAAAGGTCATGGAAAGGACAGCTGACCCGTATTGACCAAAGGAATATTCCATAACATATTGTATCATGCTCAGCATACGAAGTAGAGGAAAGAATAAGGAAGGGGGGACATTTGGAGTGATGGTGTTTTAGCCTAGCTCTTCTGGAGATGGCTGAAAACCTGCCTGCTCATGGGAAATGGTGAATGAATTCCATGATCTCTTTTGCTTGCACAAGTGACTTTTGCTTTACCTGTTGCATTTTCTTTATTTTAACCCATGAGTTTTCTAAATTCTACCCTTCCTATTCTCTCTCCCAACCCACAAGAGGAGACTGAGCAAGCAACTGTGTCATGCTTAGCTACCAACTGGGGTTAAACCACAATACTTCCTGGGGAAGGAAAAGAAACCTTAAAAATATATCTCTAACTTTCTCAGAGAACCTACTTTTGCATTTTTATCATCACAGGTAGGAAAATATTTAATAAACATAGTGGCATTAAGACACTACTGGCACATCAATTTGTATGATGATTTATAGGTTTATTCCTTATTGAAAGGAATTAAGCTGGTTCATGGAGACTTGAAACAAAACTATAGCATAAAGAATAAAACCTCTGGGCTAAGCTGAATATCTCCTATAAATATCTGTGCAGAAAAAAACTGAGCTGAAGATGGGAAGAATATACTGTTGGACAAGTAAATATGAACTGTCAATACTGGTTTTGTTTTATTTCAAGTTAAAATAATTTAAAGTGAAATCTAATTTCAATTATTAACTTAGTTTTCAATTTATTCCATGGTTTTAATCTCTGTTAATTCAGCAAAGCTTCAAGTGTTTTCAGTTAATCAATTACACTGAGAAAATCCTTGGTTAATAAAAGTTTAATAAAATTTAAGCTTCCCAAGACCATTAAATCTCAAACTACTAATGCTATCAAATGCACATGTCATTGGAAGAAATTCAGAATTTAATCTTGAGGCATTCTGCAGTTACAATGAATAAAAATCTCTGTAATAATTCAGAATAATGTACAGAATATTCTGAGTGAACATGAACAAACTTTATCTTCATTTATATCTTCGTCATTCTTAAAATATTGGAAATCCCCTAAATGAAAATAAATAATTCCTGGGCATATTTTTCTAGAATCTAGTGAATGTTTGGAGTTATACTGCTATACAGACATGCTATTCACGTGAAATGCAGTATCTTGAAGTAAAGTCAGTGAACAGTTTCTATTCCTAGCACTGAGCAGTCCTTCTCTAGATTAGCTATATTTAAGAACTATGTTTTTCCATGATGTCTGAATCCAGACTGACTCCCACTAACCTCAGTAAACAATCAGACATCTTTAATTAGCAAATACCTGTAGTGATTTAAATATTGAAGAGGAAATCAAAGCCAATGCAAGACCCTTGGTGATTTTTGAATGAAAGTCAACAGGTTCCTTTACACCATAAGAGTTTTATGATATTTATTTAATTTTTAACAGAAAAAATTGTCTTCTTTCCTATAGCTTGAAGAATGTATTTCAGTGCAATCATCAGAACACCAACACCACTATTTAAAATACTTTTTTGATGCACAAATTAGTATCAGTGGAATTACACAAGTTTGGGATTCATGGAAGCATTTTTTTATGTAAGCTCAAATTTACAAAATGCATTACTTGCTTTTCTTTTTTTTAGTGTTAAATGTGTCTAATGTTGTCCTTACTGCAGAGTATCAATTGATTGCTTCATTCCCTCTGTTAAAAGTAGGAAGGAATGCAACACTGAGTTAAGGTTGCTATTATTATTTTTATATATAATTACAATTTTTAATATAAATAAAGAAATAGCTATCATCTAAATTCCAAGGCAATGAATTATGTAACTTTAAAATATCTTAAATTTTTATGCCTACATCTGTACAGCAACACTTCGTTTTGAAGCACTGAGAAATTCATTTATCAACAGATTATTAAGCCTAATGATTATTTCAAGTCTCATCCACTCCCTTGAGCAACTTGATCAGCTAGGCTGAACATACATAGGGTAAAACAGTTCTACAAAAATTACTTTATAATAGAATGTTCACTATTATTGCAAATTTAAATGAGCCCGAGATAAATATCTTCTCCTAATCTCAGTGTTGTTTTTCTAGTTTACTTTAGCCAGATCTTTGTTTAGCTTTGGTGTGATGCCTCTCTGAAGGGCCCAACTTTGCCTATGCTCTGCTTTTAGAGCTAAGGTGTGTAAAAAAGAATTAATGTTTACTTTGGGAATGGACATTATCTTGTTTTCTAAATGCCTGAGTGTCTTTTTTTTTTTTTTTTTAGTCTTTAATGAAAAGCATATGAGCTTTCTTATTATAATAATAGTGTCACAGCATTGAATTATAATTATGTTATAGAATTATATAATATCAGACAATTACAATCTGAAATAATATTATAGTAGAGTAATATAAAATGTGTACAGCACATTTTTGGTCTGAAATAAGAATATCCATCAGTATATATTTTTCTTTTCATATTGAATGTTTTAACATTCCATAACCTTTGATGCTCATTTTTGCAGCACTTAAGGAATCTGTGATGGTTTTTTAAGTGCTTCATTACTGGTTTTGGCAGTCAGTGCAAGAGTGATATTAATTAATGAGTCTGATAGGTCTCTGTCTTGAACTTCTTTTCTAAACTCTTACAGTGAAAAGGAGCTGATCACCGTAATGGGCCCAGGGAAACAGTACAACTAATACTGTCTTTCTCTTTTATTGATTTTAATATATTCTGTAACAATTTGATCATACATGTTTATTAACTTTTACTGTAACAATATTTTAAGTATAGTTCTCATTTAGCTTAAGCAGCTGAAGTTTCACTTTAAGAAACTCTAATTCTGAAGCAGCTAGTTCAAACATGTACCCTTGTCATTGGTGTAAAATCATAATTTTTGAAAGCAATTGCAAATCTTCAAGTAGATCTAAATAAATTATAAAAATAACTTCTCTTTTGAAATCTTTTAAATCTGTTGCAACTATTCAAGTGAAAACAGACTATTTCGTAAAATGAGTATTGATCAAATCTCAGTTACCATTTAGTCCAAAATACCCTTCTAGAACCCCTGAACTCCTGGGTTTCAAAATATATGTAATTTTGTCAACTTATGGAATTTATCTCTCCAACCTTTTCAATAGATCTCTTAAAAATTTAAGACAAAGAATCAATGTAATTAGGGAGGCTTGTAGCACTCCTATGTTTTTTAATTTCACTGTAAGGAAAATGAAGTGATATTTTTAGTGGATTCATTTGGGTTCTTTACTGGGTTTTCTTTGGGGTTTTTTTGTTGTTTGGGTTTTTTGGGGGTTTTTTTTTGTTTGTTTTTTTTTTGGGAGGTTTGAGAGGGTTTATTTTTGTTGGGGTTTTTTTTGTTGGATTTTTTTTGCTTGGTTTTAGGTTGGGCTTTATTTGTTTGATGATTTGGTGGGGTTTATTTTTAATTTAAGTCCTTTCACATTCATTCACATCCTATCATCATCCTTGGTTTATATCTTTTATGCTTTTTTCACCATCTTAGTTCTCTGTAAATATATTACTAGAAAGCTAGATAAATTTGGTTAATTTAGACTGCTGTGTCCCTCACAGAAGAATTTGCAGAACTGTGATAGATTATCTGTTACTGACTGGATTAATTTAGCTTGTGCTTTATTTTGACTGGCCCCTTAGTTGTTCAGTTTTCTATAATTCTGTGATTTGACAGAAACCATTATAGTACTGAACATCGCATTAAGCAAATTTACTTCTGTATATGTTTTGTTTATAATATGCAAATTAGCTCTATCCTTCTAATGTTATTTGATTGTTTCTTTGCGTTTTTCTTTTTTCATTGACTACAAAGACATCCTATATGAATTGGTTCCACAATACATATCTACATGTGCAACGTCTCGTATTTATTTCACTGATCTATATTCATTTGCAAAGTAGTTGTTTTTATGCAGTCTCTTCTGGAGTTTTCCAGGGACATCAATTAGATCAATTTGTTATCTAAATCCCAAGTAATTCTAAATGTCTCAGAAGACTTTTCTCATCTGTGGACCTGCCTTACAGATAAATACCTTACTGAGGACCTACCTTACAGATAAACAATCAAAAAACAGGTTGGAAGGGACCTCAAATAAACACCTAACCCAAACTTCCATGGGAAAGGGAAGTTAGATGAGAATTTCTAGTATCTTGTCCAATTGGATCAATTTTGTTTTCCTCCAGGACTCCCAGGTCCTTTATATGCAACTGCTTCCCAGCTACATAGAACCTAGCCTTCAAGTGCAGGTATTTGTCTTCATTAAGCTTCATACAGCGCTTGCAAGTTCACTCTTCCAGCCCACCCTGATCTCTTTGTAACCATGGCTCTCCCTTCAAATTCATCCACAGCATCACTCTGTTTCATGCTGCCAGCAAAGCTGTTGAGGATGCTTTCAGTTGTATCATTGCGACTATTTAGGAACATGTGGAACACCATGAGGCCCAGAACCAATTTCTGTGGGATCGCATTTCTGACAGGCTGTCAGTCTGAGTAAAAACTACCTGCCTGAGTGCTGCCTGTTAGCTAATTTCCTACACACCTGACAGACCACCCATCCAACCTGCATCTTGACATTTTTTTCAGGAGAAGACTATGGGCAATGGTGCCAAATGCTCTTCCGGAGAACAGGTAAACAATCTCCATCTCAACAGAGAATGCCCTCTCTGTTGTAGATAAGGATCCAATTACCCTGCAATGATTTGCCCTTTCATAAATCTGTTCTGACTTTTCCCAGCTACCTGCTTCATTTGGTTTGTCCTAATTTCTGGCAGGACTCATCCCTTTACTTTACCAGGAACTGGAGTAAGATCAGTGATCCAGTAGTTTCCTGGGTCCTCTTTAGGGCCCTGCTTGAAGCTTGAGTGTGATAGTTTTCCTCTTCCAGTAATAAGGGATATAACCTAGTCTCCACCACTTATAAAATATTATGGATAGTGGCTTTGCAGAACTGTCAGATATTTCTCTTAATGCCTTGGAGTGGATTATATCCAGGACCATAGATTTATGTTGCCTGAGACCTTGCAAGAGGCTGAAGATCAACCCTTCCTTCCTCCACTACTGGGGGCATCAACCTATGTTATCACAGCTCCTTGACCATGTGACATTAAAGCAGAAGCAAATAAGTTATAGACAATTTCTGACTCATCAGCATTAATAAATAGATTCCCTACCCTGTGTAACAGTGGGTCCTACATCTTCCCAATGCTTCTGCTAACTGCTCATGTGTCTGAAGAACCCTTTCTTTTTTGATGTCTCTCTCGTCCAGTTTCAGTTCTAGCTGAACCTTACCCTTCGTGACTGCACCTCTACCTGTTCTATCTAGGCTCTTTTAGTCCTGCTTGCCTTCTTAGCTTCCTTTCCATAACTAGCATGCTTCTTTTTTGCTTTTAAGCACATACAAAGTCTCATAGTTAAGCCTGAGTAGTCATTTGTTCTGCTTTCTTCTTTTCCCTTTTTGGAGGATGGACTGTTCTTCCTCCTCTTCAGCCATTCAGAAGGTTGTTTTTGAAAAACTCCCAGCACTCACAAACTTGTTTGCCCTACATGGTTGTTTCCTTAGGAATTCATAGTGGCTGGGCTCTGAACACATTGAATTTGGCTCTTCCAAAATTCAGGGCCTTTGTCCTACTCCTGATGTCAAGCATGCTTAGCAGGATCTTAAACTCCACAACGTTATCATAGGTGTATCTATGAATACCAGTATTAATTATGTGGCCTAATAAGTTGTCTCAGTTTGTGAATAGTGAATCTAGCAACGTGCTGCTCCTGGCTGGCATGTCCTGCATCTGCAGCAGGAAGTAGTCCCCACTGTCTTGCAGAAACTTGATGGGCAAGTTGTGCCATGCAGTGTTGTTTTCTCAACAAGTAGTAATAGTTCTCTATCAATGAGGATCATGTTCTATAGACACAAAACTTCTTCGAGTGGCCAAATTAAGATTTTGTCAGCATCCTGACTGGAAGGTCATAAGATTCCAGCTTCCTGATGATCCCTCTAATCTTGACAGGAATTTAATAGAATTTCTGTGGTCTCCATAGCTCAACCTCATAGACTCAATTTTGTTTTACATAAAGTGCAAATCCACCTTCTCCTCTTCCTTTCCTATCCTTCTGAAACACTTTGTAGCCATGTCTCGTGATATTCCAGTAATGTGAGTTTCCTCAACAGATTTTTCCAATTCCTACAACATCACAAACTTAGGGCATAGAATTCCATTTCCTCCTATTTGTAGTCCAGAATAACGGCATTGCTATATATGCACTTGAGGTGGGTGTACTTAGTAAATTGTTCTTTAAACTTGCATAGGCAAGAAAACGATGTTGACCAATTTATTATTGCCTTTTCTAGATATGTGGATCCTATCTCTCCCAATTAGGCTGCATGCATCAAAAAGGGTCTAGCAATTGTAAGCCCTGGTGATGACACCAATCACAAATTCAGGTATTGATCTGGATAATTCATCCACTGCTGCCTGTACCCTATTGTCTGACTGGCAATTTAACTCACTAGTCGCATTGGTAAAAAAATGGTAAACAAACGCAAAATGTGTTAATATAGCTATTATTTTCAGTACATTACAAATAATTTCCTCTATATCACTGCCTGCTATTTTCTAGTTATTATTTTCTCTAAACTTATACTACTAGAATTAAACACAGTACTCCACAGAGTATCGCTGAGACATGCTCAGTGGTCTTTTGCAGTCAGGCTTTAATATTTTTCTATTTCCAATGGAAGTAACTTGATATCAGAGGTCACTTTATTCTTCTCCTTTGTGAATAAGCTGTCTCATTCAGGTTTATGCTTCAATGGTATCTGCAGCTGCTGAGCTCCTAGCTGATAGGAGAAACTCTGTTTCTCAGTCCCTAAATTCATGATCTTTCACTTTCTATAATGGTATTTTTCCCATTTGCCTTATATCACTGTCCCTACAGTTCATACTCCATAGGACTCATGTCCTTTTCTGTTTTGACAATATCTCCAAGATTTTCATCGTCTTACATTTTGTTAGCAAGTTCTGGATTTCAGTGTAATGAATTAAAATATTAACAAGAGGAGCAGAAGTCCACTATTAGTATCTCCAACCTTATTACCACTGCATCAAAATCAATTGTCATCTCTTCTGGCTGTACTTTTAGTAGGATATCATAATTTATAAGATGTAGGCTTTATTTGAGGTAGAAGTAGGTTTTATTTTCTCTAATTGTGTTTGGTTAATTGTAATTTAATATTGAAATGAAAGAGATTCATTCAGTGTTGCACATAAAAAAGTATTATTTTTCTGGGGTTTTCAATTATCTCTCAACTACATTCTTTCAGGTTTGAGTGAAAAAAAGCACAAACAGAAAAACAGTGAAAATTAAAGCAATTACATGTATTCATTGACTACATCATCATGCTTTTACAAATATTGAATTCATGCAAGTAATCAGAAGGAGATACAATGTGCTCTTACTACCAATTTAAACTAATGAAAGAAGTACTACAAAGAAATCCAGAGAAGAGAAATTACCTGTGCAGAGCAAATTCCTCTGTGATTGACGTGGGAAAGAAAGCTGCTAGTGTATAGCACCACTAATGTTATTAATCTAAGTGACAAGCAAGATGACAATAGACGCTGACAGTGCACACCATGAGCAATGAATCAATTTACCTTGACAATGATAGTATAGAAAGGACATTCATCTGATCCCATGGTTAA
>PYHW01009505.1:239607-254258 GCA_013186435.1 Turdus rufiventris
AGAGTATTAACCTTTTTAGGCTACTAATGTATTTACATATTTTCTATTCTGATTTTAAGAGAAATTACTGTGAGAACTCCAGCTGAACACTGCACTGAAAATATCATTCTATTTTCCTAGTAGATCCATCTCCCTAGAACAAGTCAGTAACTCCTGTTTGAACTTCCTGCTTTACCCAAATTTGAAGCAATACTTAGATCTAATTATTGTTTTTCTCTTTAAAATATTCATAATGGGACCTTTTTTTCCAAAAAGCTACCATGTTGCATTCTCTTTTAATTATGGCCTGATTTCAAAATTAATCATAAGGAAAATTATATTTTACCAGTAGAGGGAGATGTAATACTAGCATAATATTTTTTTAAATATGATTTATTTCTTGCTAGAGGGAAAAAAATTATTAGGACTTCTTTGTGTTAATTGACCACAGCTTGAAAATTATTTCCAGGGCTGCAAAAATGTAAGCCTCCAAATGGTAATGTTAATGCAATATTTAAAGCCCAAGATATTTTCTGGAGACTGAAAATGCTCATAACAACAAAAATTTCACCATATCCACTGGGAATGAGATTAGATCCTTTGTCACTAATTTCCTGCATACATTAAATTAGCGGTACACAAGATACACAATACACAATACACAAGTTATGTGAAAAGCATCCATATTATAGAATATAAGTTTCAGACTACAAGCTTGAAAAACTTTTTATTCAAATGAAATCATACCAGCCTTATTTCCACTGCATTTAGAAAACTGCATTAACCTATTTATAGTTTTTATAGTGTGATTAGAGCTTCTTCCTCACAATAAAGTGAGATAGGCCTGTGCAAGAAAGTAAGTGTCAAGCTCACACTACCAAAACTACAGATAAGCTCCCTGCTCCTAAAGGATTAGGCAGTTACACTTGACTTGATTAGGAGTTTCTTGACTCCTAATTTAGAGTACCTATCTAATCTAACAATTTGAGGACCTTAGTATTTCCCTCCTCACATTTTCTTTATTTAAACTTGTTGGTTTGCTATATCTCTGCACTAGTCTCTTCTGCAATAAATTGCATCATACAACCTCAGGAGCAATAAGGACACAAATGACATCCCTAAGTACTGCCATAAATATACAAATGAGCAACATATCCTTTAACTACAAAACAGATTGCATTCACTAACGTTCAAATACAATCTTACTGTCTACAGTGCTTGGAGGGCTTCATCAAGATTCTCATGAGACAATATTTTAAAGGCTTGGATTTTGAGCTTCATGGTATGTTATGTATTTCAAATGAAATCTGTATGCAAATATGATAGAATTGTATTCTTCTGAATTCCTTCCATTTTCGTTCTTTCATTAAAACAATGTAGATAATTTAAATTATATCAGGAAGACAAAGACTATGGAATTTTTAAATTAGAAGTTCTATAAAAATTAGCATAACAGTAATAGCAGTGGTACAATTACTATCTATGAAAAAACTACTGAAAGCACAGAAAGTTTACTTACTATTTTAAACATATAAGCATGGCACATAGAACATCTTTGTTCCTCATGTCTCCTGGTTCTTGTCCAGTTTCTTTCAGTTATTAGGCATTTCATGAAATCTATCATAGAATAGAATTTGAATTGATACAGCCTTAGAATATATATAGGGAGAAGTTTTTAAAAATGGGAATTCCACTATTTTCTCTGCAGAATAATTTTAATATAAGAGCAAAACCATCCATATGGTGGCATACAGATTAATAAAAAATGTTCACATCTATGACCTTTCAAATTTAAAGGCATCATCTGAAGCAAACATTATACTAACAAGTTGCTGATACAAATTGTTGTTTTACAGTCTGCTGCCTGGAATAGAGAAGCTTTCTTTGGGAAGCTCTTTTCACTTTTAAAACAACTGGAATTTCAAAAGCAGCAGAACTGACGGATCTTTCAACAACCTGTCATGTTACTTTTTCTAGTATTCTCTGTTAGTACTGAAGCGAGAAGTAGAAGATAAAATTAAAAAGTGATGCACAACATCTTACGAGTTTCTGTTTTTTAAAATAATTATTACATAACAGGAATAAAAATAATTTTGACTCTAATATTTTTATGTGGGCTATTCTTATCTTGATATCAATATAACAGCTTTAATAGCCATTTTTAGTACATTTCAGTAAATACTATTTGGAATTTGGAAGAAAAACTAAAATGCTGCCTGAATTATGCCTCTTACCAAGAATGTTCATCATAAAATAAATTATACATACAGAGATGTGCATGACAAAAGTCCGTTATCCAACTAAAAGGAGACTTGTTTTAATTATGCTATATAAGATAAATTAGCATATATTTGATTTGCTTGTACCACTTATCTATCACTGACAAACATATTACACAAAAATACTGTTCACTTAGCAGCTGATTTGATTAAAGCTGCAAATACTGCATGTAAGTGTTGCTGAAGAGTAACCTTTGTTGCTTAGTAACACCACATAAAATCCAAGTGGTGACATAGAAAGCTAGAATCCTGCTGACTATTAATCACTGAATTTGCTATGCTTATGAACATTTTGCTTAGTTTGAGTTAGTATATTTTACTAGTTTTAATTTTTTTTCATGATATTCACCATCAGCATTATCACAGTCATTTTTTACATTAATATGCAGATATGATTACTAGGTGTTATATAATAGAATGTAGCACATTTTGTAAGTAATGAAAAGAAAAATTTTAGCATATTAAAAAAAATGGAAAATAAAGAGCTTTATCTTCCTGTATAGAAAAAGATAGTATCTTTTATCAAACACAAACATCCTTATTAGGGAATAATAGGCAAAAACTGTTGTGCTTCTAGTACCAAGATTTTATGTGATCAGCACACAGTGGTGAATATTTAGTATCCTGAAATTTCAGTGTTTTATTCCTTACTAGAAACTGTCCAAGATATAAAGGCAAAAATCTTACACTGGATTTTAAACTTAGGATTTGGAAAAAAAATTAATTAATTGCATGATGAGTTTTAAAATAGATCCTTTTCTCAATATCTCCTCATATTTCTTGTTAAATTATTGCGTTTTCAGCATTTACATTACAGACCTGAGGGGTTTCGGTTTTGCATCTGAGTAAGCAACCTGGGACTACATCAAAAGACTTTATTTCTTTCAAATACTAGAAGTTAAAATGTAACAGAATGCTAACCTCAGGTGAAGAAAGCATCACCATTCAGCTGCTCTATGTGGAGGAGGTGTTTGGGAGCCATAACCCGTTCCCCTTTGGGACAAATAGCTACAGCATTGTGAGAGAACATGGACTTAATTTAAGATATTGCAATTATACACTGATACATAACTGGAGTTGTGATTTCAGTTATAAATATCTGGAGTTTCTAAGTTGGTGATAAAAGTCTGCTGAAGGCTAAACAGTGATGCACAAAGTATAAATTTACAGAAAAATCTATTTAAATTTTGTTTGAAAAACAGTCACACAGAAGGACAAGTGCTATACTTCATGAGTAAAATGTTGATTAAATATACTTTGACTATTACTCAAAACTATGTGTATAAAGATTTCTTCATATTTTTGTCATATTTGACAAGGAAAACAGACAGGATTGCCACCTGGACTGGTGATATACAACAATGCAATACAATTTGCAATAATGCAAATTGAAAACAATGCATCTAAAATAAAAGTGTGCCCATGACAGAATACCAGGATAATCTCCCTTAAAGAACTCTGGAGAACCAATGTATCACACTTTATGAACAAATCTGAAAAGTGATTTGGTAAGTATCAATATATATAAAGAGAAAAAAAATTGAAATATGTACATGTATATACCTCTGAATTTGCTTGCCCTTAAATCATGTAAGTTTTTACAAAAAATATTTAAGGAAGAGTTATTAAAGCCTTGAGGAATCAAATATACATGATGTGAGTTTACATAGAGCATCATGTGACAATAGCTGTTTTGTTGTAATGAGAAAATATTGAACCATGGAGAAGTTGTCACTTGGAATTTATTGAGGACTGGGAGCAGTCACAGTATCTCAATCTTGGATTCTCACCTTGGCTCAAAGGTTAAAGTGGGGTAATGAAATTAGATGATATCACAAAGTTGGCAGGCATTTTGAATGGAGAGAAGTAGTGAAATATTACACATAAATAAATTAATAGCCATAGAGAGTGAACTAATTGGGCAGGGGGAATTTATGAGAACAAAGTGAATATCCATTCATTTAGGTACTCAGAACAAGAATTTGTATGGCAGTCTTGGGCCTGGAAACAAGCTGGAATTTTCTCAGCTGGAAACAAGAAATTAATTTTAAAAAGTCCAGATATCTATCTCTTTATTAGGATGATAGTAAATCAATAATGAAATAAAGCTGTAAAAACATAACTGTGGTCTCCCAAGTCAGTAACCAAAATACTTCCAGCTAAGCAGAAATATTAGTACGTTTGTGCAAGACATCAGTGAGACCTCAATTAGTGTCAGGGTAAAGATATAATTACACAAAGTGAGAAAGGACCATGGGCTAATATGTAGAATTAAATAAATAAATTAAAAAAAATATTTAAATTTGAAAAAGAAACTAGCTTATCACAGTGTACTTAACAAACAAAGATTCACTGCAACTTATTTTCTGACTGACATGATTTGTCAAAAATGATGGTTAATGGCTTAGCAACCTAGCAGAAATTACTTTGGCCTGTTATAAGATGAGGATGTTGAGCTCAGAAACAAGGACGGGGTGCAGATGTTTAGAACATTCTTCTCCTGCATCTTCACCCCACACGTAGACTATGGGGATCTCAGTGCCCTGAGCTGGAGAACCATGAGTGGTGAGAATGATAAACTCATAGTTGATCTTGAACTTATGTGTGTCTGCTGCTCCACCTGGAACCCCGTAAATCAATGGGTGTGATTCTGGGACTCTGCAGGGACTGCAATTGGACTTTGGTGATCCTAGTGGTTCCCTTCCAACTCAGAATACTCTTTGATTTTCTCAAGTAGAACTCACTAGGGGAAAACACCAGCTGAACCTGGACCATCTGCACTTAGCTGCTTGGCTCTAACTTGGAATTCTCCAACAAAGCTTTGTCATTGTTCTGAAGGTAGTTCACTCTAGTTCACTCATGTAACTACTCTTACGTGTCAGTATGGTCAACACAGAGTCAGGTACCATTTGGCATTTCCTACTTTTTGTAACAAACTCTGTCCGAAGTCTTTGTACTGCTACACTAGCAATATATATACTCAGTTTCATGCAGTATTTTGAAGTGTAGCGTTTTTTATTACAGCTGTACTATAGTCTCAAACTCTTTGAATAAATTTTAAATAAAAAAAGACCCCCAAAATAGCCTATGTAGCAAAACTACATAGTTTTCTAGAGTCACAGCAACAAAACCTAATGTGCTACCAGTACTCTTGCTCTAAGGCATGTGGACATACCTGCTTGTGTTCTTCCTGGTCACAAGTAAAAATTGATGCTGTGGAATGGAAGTATTTAAAAACACAGACAAACACAGAGATAATATATTTGCTGTCTAGAAATGCACCAGATAACAAACAAAATGAAAATTAAAATAAACATTTAATTCTAGAACACAGTGAGTACAAACTATGGATCGTCTCAAACACACTGCAACTTAAAAGCAATTATTTAATAATGACACAATTGAAATTTTGGAGCAGCAACCCAAAGGAAAAAGGTGTGCTTTAGAGAATACTAAGAGTTTTTTAGACAAAATATAATGATTTTATGAGAGCTATTTCATGAAGTTATTGTTTGCAATAGAAAGAGACAGGACTAAACAGTAAAGGGCTGTTCTCAGGCTGCCATTTGGAAAATGAAGTGTATTCATAATTGAACAAAAAGCTAATAGCTTATGTCACAAAGATTCATATGGTTCTGGTTTTAAAATTGCGAAAACAGAGAAAGGTCTCTTTGTCTGGACTTCCCCAAAATTTTTTAAGTCTGCTTAATTTAGTCTGTCTACATGTTGAACGTCTCTTCCACAGTTACCAGAAGTTACTTCATTGCCAGTAGTGACAAATTAAAATTTACTTCAGGTGCCTCCTCTCAGACCCACTCTGAAGCAACCTGTCTTACTGATCAAAATGTATACTATTGTTGCCTAAATACTTTTTTACATACAGCTACATAAAGTCAGGTATCACTAAAGAGTAAATGTTTCTAAAAGATACATTTGAAAGTCTGCCAATAGAAATTTCTCAAATACTCATAATGAACCAAAAACAGACTGGAAAGGAGAAGGCTTTGGGAGATCTTACTGCAGCCTTCCAGTACTTAAAGGGCACTTACAAGAGAGCTGGAGAGGGACTTTTTACAAGGACAAGTAGTGATAGGACAAGGAGGAGCAGCTGCAACCTAAAAGAGGGTATGCTTAAGTAGGGTATTAGAAAGAAAATTTTCACTGTGAAGGTCATGAGACACTTATGCTCAGAGAGGTTGTGAATTCCCCATTTCTGGAAATGTCCAAGACTAGGTTGGATGGGCCTCCTAATAACCTGGTCTGCTGGAAGGTTCCCTGCCCATGGCAAGGGGATTGGATCTAGATTATCTTTGGGTCTCTTTCAACCTTAATCATTCTATGATTCTATTAAAAATGTAGTCATTAGTGACAGATTTGATTTATTTTCTTTATTTCTTATTTCCATTTTTCTTTTATAAATATACATATATGGGTATGTGTGCATGATTTTACATTATGATCACCACAGGATAAAGGTGACCCGTGACATCACTTTTCCCATCTTTAAATTACAACTGTTCTCTGCATTTTTAGTCCCCAAAATTTCAGAGCTACAAAAAACTGAAATTTATATATCCTGCAGCTATTTTGGAGGACAAAGTGAGACTAATAAAGACGTCATCAGAATCCTTCCTAGTTTTGAATAGAAAATTTTGAGGAAGATTTGCATTTACTGTCTGGAAGTGCAAGATTATTACAATGACTACTCTTTACATAAGTTTATCCAAAATGCATCTTTAAAACACAGATGATATAAATCTTCTCATTATCTGCAATGACATTTTCTCTTCCAGGAACAGTGAAAAATCTTCTAGACTCTTGAATTTGTGTACCTATATAGAATATGATTTATTCTTCCATTTTTAATTCCATTATCTCACATCTCTGTAAATTTCTTACGAACATTTTAAAAAATTATATGGCCCTTTCAGATGAAAGATCCACAATGACCAGAATTCTTTCTAGGAGGGTGAGTGCACAAAGTGCTGGAAAGATCAGCAGCACAGAGAAGATGAGGAACAATACTGAACAGCATTCTCTCTCAGGATGTTGTAAATTGTGCTTCAGACATTCAGTGATTCAGTGGTGGTGACTTCATAGTAATAGAATACTTTTTCCTCCATGAATTTATGCAAGAGGTGAATGCAGATAAGTACAAGGGCATCTATATTGTATTAGAGTTGCAATTCAGCTTTGTGTTATCTTATTGTGAAAGGACCCAGACAAAGAATCATAATGTGACATACAAACACAATTATTTTCTTAATTACTCTTCTATGTCTGAGCTATTTTCACCTTTGTTGCCTTCAATACATTTAAGTATGAATCCAGTTATCCCATCTGGATTCCATTTCTTGATGTTAAGCTTTGAGTGGATGTAAACTTTAAGCATTTTACTGTGAGCCTTTGGCTTGGAGTTCTATTTTCCAAAAAGATTCAGTCTTCAGTTCTCCACTTAGATGCTACCAGTTTAATTTTATATTCCTTATTTAATGTACTGAAATGAACTGTTGACTTATGTGTATTGTTTTTTCATCAGAATTGTAGATTTCTTTCTTATTCTCTTCACTTATCTCTTTCCAATCAGTGAAATTTTAGCACTCATACCTCAAGTGAGAATTGTTTTGTGACTTCGATCATCTTTCTTTGTGGCCATAATCAAGACGTGTTTCAAATAGGAATTTACACTTTTTTTTTTCCTTTATTGTTTGGCCACTACAGAACAGGCATCAGTTTTTCTTTACTGCAAGGTCTTACCTTGGGGATAATAGCCTGTGAAGAGTGAACGTGTTATACTTTTGCTTTTTTCCCCAACCACTTACTACTTGCATACATTAAAACTAATTTTACATGTTGCTACAAGTTTCTTGATGTGATAAACTCCATTTTTGGTCTTTCTGCACTTCTTCATGGACTGGCTGTATGTCCACATTATCTGGAATGACTCTATACTATCAGCAATTTTTTTCACTTGCTGCTCACATTTAGTTCTTTTATGTACACAAATTACAACAAAGATACGTGCTTTTCCTAAAGAAAATGTCATTGTTGTCATAAGCAACCTTTGAAAACTGAAAACTAGAATGGCAGAGGTATTAGAACTGTGGGCAGATGAATAAATATGACATTTATAAAGCTATTTTACTACATTGCAAAGAGTCTGTAACAGTGTTGGATGGATATTAACCTGAGAAGATAATTTTTTTGTCTATTTATAAATTTAGTTTTCCATAGTGGTATGAAACAAGAATGCCAACAAAAAAACAGGTTAAAAAATTTGGGGGATGAGAGACCTCAAAATTTCTAGATTCAATAATTTTCATCCTTGTTTCCTAGGTTAAATTGGACAGTTTTATTATGGCTTTTGATGATGATTTATTTTCATACTTTCATATTACACACTGGGGTGTCCCTAAGTAAATTGTGTTAAGTTCAGCCCCAATTCAAAAGTGTTTTGTGGGACCCGACTCAATGTCAGAATTGAAAATTCATTTTCTGTAAAACGTGAGACAAACCCCCCAAAACACATTCTAAAATGATAGTGTTGTTAACATTCCTGTTCTTATTATAATTTTTATGCATTTATTTTTGTTGAGTAAATTGATTCCATCCAGTTTTGCCTCTGCACAATTGTATGCTAAACAAATTCATAATTTTTCTTTCAGCAAACTACATTGCCATGGCTATGCAATGTGCACAGTGCATCTATACTTCCAGTAACAAGGTCTGTAAGAGGTTTTTTGTAATCCATTATTGGTGCATTGTAATACCACTTAATAGCATAACACATGTTTTAAGCCTATTCCAGCTGGCATGGTCAGATTCTACTAACTCCCAAGTTCCCAGATAATGTGAATTTGATGATCACTTTCTATTGCAGAGATACAGGAATGCATAGCAATGGAGCTAATCACTAGTTCTGCATTTATAACAGTCCTAAAAAATGTTACATGTCTCGATGACATGGATGGAGAGGGCCTGACTCTCATTTAAAATGCCAATTCTCTTCTCCCCTGTAATTTCAATCTTATTTAACACAAAGCAGAGGATTCTGATGAGCACTATCAGAAAGGCAAATCAGGTCATGATGATGTAAGAATACAGGGAAATGATAATAAACTTTTTTTTTAACGTTTTGGCAGACAAAGCAGTAATTTATATGTGTACGTGAGCATCTATCTGATCCTTTCTTCCAGTTTTTTACAAATTTGTATCATCCAAGCATGAGAAGACACTGTAAGATGAACAAAATGAAAGAACCCATATCAATTTTAAAAAGAAACTTTTTCATATTGACATATGTGTGACGCAATTAAAAAAATATATAAAAAATATATAAATATATATATATATAAAAAAATATTACTTTAAGTACCTTGAAATCTTGATTTATAGAATAATCTTTCATATTCAAGACACATGCAATATAAATATTAGCCTTATTTTCCATTAGTTATTCTTTTGCTGATTCAACACTCTGGATTAAAAGAAGTTCTTACAAATTTACCACATAATTAGAAAGTTGCTATATTTAGTCCTAACATGCCTCTGCTAAAGACAGTATGCTATACTGGTGCTTCCTATTTATTTTTAAGAAGGCAAAATTAAAATGAGATCAATTAAATGCAAAGACTCAAATAAGACACCTGGGGCAAGGCTTCTGTCAGGATATTTTTATGTTGCATTAAGTTGTTTCGAAGATCTTCCCAGTTTCAGCTATGTACATACCTTCATCTTGATTAATCAACCAGATTCACTATATACATCAAGGAGATATATATTACTTCCAAAATAAAGTTCTTTTAACCCTTTTAGATATCTATTCTAGGATGAGATAAAACATGATCTAGAAGTCCCTCTTTTTATTCAAGGAATAAAACTTGTAACTGACAAGCTCAGATGTAGATGTCTGCATTTTAAAAATTTAAAGGTAGATGAGATAAATCCCACAGTAATTGACTTATTTCAGTGGGAAAGAATATGAATTGCTACATAATTCTTACTAAGCATCTGGTGTTTGGAAGGAAATTACATTATAAATTGTATTAGAAATAGTGGAGCTAAAGATAACTTTTGGCTGCATATGATTCTATGAAATATTGCATCTATTTCCTCTGTGCTACGGCATCACTTTTAAAGTGAAATGACTGTTAAGATTCTTCCTGGAGAAGCCTGAAGAGTAAGAGGGCTGCATAAGTTATTCCTGCTCCATTAAATTAAAAGTGCCCTTAGCCTATTCTCTGACTGTGGTCACATAATAACTGATTTCCATACTGGAAAACATGCTGAGACACAGAGCACCAGTAGATCCATCAGTATTAGATTCTGTTAAAAGTCTCTGACCCACAGTAACTATGGATCTGTGCCTAGGAATTGCATGGAAATGTGCCAGCAGGAATGGAGAAACATCAGGCTGAAGTCTGTTTTACTTGTTCAAGTCCCAGACTCATGGAATATCCCCTAAAACTATTTATACCACTAGAATATATATTCTTTTAGATAAATATGTCTGAGTCATATTTAAAAATTGACTGTGTCATACTTCTTATGCCATACCACATTTCTAGCTTCTGTTTTGGGTATAAACATAGTGGGAATGGAGAGTGCTTCACAATTTACTTGGTATTCCCTTGTTTATTCACTCATAAGAAGTAACGATAATTTCTTTTTATATTCACAAACCCATTCAATTCAATCTATCAGAAAGAGGGGAGAAGGAGATCAGAAAGATTTTTATATGTCTCCTGATAAGGATAACCATTATTTGCTACATAAAGGACGAGAAAACAATACAAGTCAATAGAGAGGTCAAAATTAAATTAAGAATTCAGGAAACAGAATATTCTGGTGAAACATCAAGGGCATGGCTATTTTCAGAAATTTGTGGCATATACCACAAATATTCACACACTGTAAAACCTAAACCTCGATAATTTTTGACAGGAGAAAATGGTTGGTTGGAGATAAGAAAAAGGAATTATTGACAAAGATACAAAAATTGCAACTTCAATGTATGTTCAGATAAGAAGTTGCATCAAATTAAAGCCTCTTAGGAAAAATGAGCTCATACACATGCTTTCTAGAATATCATATGCCATATTAAGCATAATTTTTTCCTGTCCATAGTTAAAACATAGAATGTTGAATGGTCATCTGTTCCTTAAAAATTGCATCAGTTGCCAATTTTTTTTTTCAATTATAAAGTGTTAATGGTTTTACTGGTGTATTTTTTGGTAAGTTTTCTTTTTCACAGTTCAGTGTCAGACTTTAACAGGAAGTATAGAAAAATGTAGAGAGTAGAGTTTTATAAACATTTTGGAATGGCTCTCATTTTTTTAAAGAAAGGAAACTTGTAGCAGATAGAGTATTTTAGAAGGATTTGAGCTAAGTTCCCTTTTGCAACTCCTTTAGAGCATTTTCCAGTAATTCTTTTTAATGTTCTTTGCTTATTGAGAGAAAGTTTTAATTAAAGTTTTAGATATGTAACTTATTAACTGAAAAATCTATTTTTTGAGTAGTGTACTAGAGCAAATTTTCATTTAGTTCACAGTCTTTCCTTTTCTCTCAATGCTACTACACATTTATTTTCTTGGTGATGTGAGTTTTGTTTGGGGTTTTTATTTCTTAGTTTTGTAGTTGAGTTGTTCTGGTTTTTTTCCTTGGCATTATTTCTAATACATATTTTAAAGTAATAGGATACAAACAAAAGAAACATCTTATCCCTGAAGTTCAGATTTATGCTGAAACTACACTGCAGTTTAAGAAAAATGGATAAAATAGTTAGGCTATTAATTTACAGTCCAAATTTTTAAAATAAAACCTACATTTTTAATTTTAATTGTATGATATTTTCTTGCTTTTTTAAAAATTAGAAACTTAGGTTACCTAGGTTAGAAGTGAGTTTCTTTAAGTTAAAATGTGACTTATTTATTTTACCTAATACAATAAACATAATGCTTAGCATTATGAAGCATCATCTCACAAACATTCAAAATCCTTTCTATCAGGTAGAGGTTTGGGGAATCTTTAGCAAAAGTCTTTAGGAATAACCACTATAAACATTTGATCATAATGATTTTAGTCTTCTTTAGAAGCATATTTTCCAGCTGATATTGCAGGGTTGTCTTGCAGCTCATTTCAGGGTGAATCTGAATTAGGCCTTATGAGTTCTTTTTAATCTGGTACTCTATTTCACTATGTATTTACACATCCTTTATGACACCACTGACAGAGCAGGGACAAAATAGTTTTTAAGACAAATTTTTAGAAGAGAAAGAATCTTGTCCTATAAAATGGGATATAGAAAGCATTTTACCACTTGATTAAATAAATGTGAACGTTATATTTGTAAGCAACTAATATTAAATTCTACTTTCTTCAGATATCCATCTTTTGCCCAAGAAGCACAATTCTTTCCTTGATGGAAAACAAAGTATGCTTTCTCACATCAGTGAAATGTCATTTTTAGAATGGCATGCAGTGTCTGTGTCAGGCTCACGCATAAAAATCAGCTGCAAAATGACTACTGTCTATTTTTAATGACTCAAGTTTTGGTGTATGATTCCCAAGGTGATTTATAGTTTATATTTTTCTACATATTTAACTGCCTAATAAAGATTAAATAAGCATTTTGGGACAACAAAGAATAAAGGTTGAACCGAATAAATTTTTATTGCAGAATTCACTAGCAATATATTGCCCTTTTAATGTCCTTAAATATGCCCCAGATCCCTTCTATAAGTTCATCTGACTTCTCTCAGCAGTGCAGTCCATATGTCTCTTAATATCCAGAAATTAAGAATGATAGTTATACCAAGCAGGCTGGCAAACTATTGCTTGTATTTGAGGGAACAATTTCTCCCTATGAATTGCAGTAAAAGGCAATTTTGTCTAATTACATTCAGCGTATTGAAATGTTAGCTTTTCCCTCATGGGTGCTAACACCAGATTTGTAATTGTTGATAGGACTGAATTTTAAATGTCCCTCCTTTTGGGAATTAGAACACACAAGTTTGCTCTTGAATATATGACCCTTATTTGGTAAAGTTTAAAATGTCTTTACTGTGTTCTTACAGTGCTTATGTCTATGCTATTATGAAAGAAAGACTTCATTTTTTGGAAAATATTTTCCAAGTTTCTGTTTTAATCTGTATTACTTGATAATCCATGCACTTTTAAAATAATCTCTATGATGGGAAATTTTTAAATGTACAAATATTTGTAACAATTTTTAGGAATTGAAAAAAAAATACTATTTAAAAATTTTGTTCAAATACACTTGGCCATTTAATTGGTTGGTTTTGAAAAGGCTGATTCACTTAGAGTTTATACAAAACACATACATGAATGTACAGTCAATATATGTCCCTTCACCTGTACTGTCCTGGATTATAAACTATCAAATAACCTTCCAGCATAAAAGACATGCAATTTACATTGGTTTTCCCATAAAAAAAAATAATAATCCCAGTTTTATTCATAAAAATCAGGGGAGGAAAAGAAAGAAAGGAAGAAAGAGAGGAATAAGAAAACAGTAGTTTCATCTATTCACCTTTAAAACAGCTCCATTTACAAAGATATGAGGTGATAACTGAGTTTACTAAAGAAGTTATCTTTTTGTTCTCATAGTGCTAACAGTAATACTGTTCCCCAATATAATCTGAGAAGTAGAATTTCAGTCAACAAAGTTATATGAAGTAATTTTCGGTCAAAAATAATTTTTAAATTTTACTTTACAAGCTCATCTATTAAGTTTGTGGGAGTTGATATGCATATATCAGAAATAACAACAGGAATAATATTAGCACTGAAGCTTTATTATATTCATCTTTTCATGTGATAATATGCTTTTGTAATGGAGAAATCAAGAAAAAAAGTACAGTGACCCACACCAAGCTAATGATATCTTAGCGGGTAGCCTAGCAATAAAATTGTAAAAATAACTATTTCACATATTAATAGAACTGAATATATTTAATGAAGAAAAATAAATTCTGTACATGCTTCATGTTAAATACGGGAAAAATACCAGATGAGTATCAAGAAGTACTTCACTAATTTAATGATTTACTTCATTAGAAACAGTAATTTAAAGTTCAGAGTAGGTTCTTGCTCAAGTCATGACCCCTTTTTAAGGCATGCTACATACGCATGTATTTATCCTTATATATCTAGAAGGGAAATAATTATATTTTTTCCTGGAATATTCTGTTTTCACATGTAAACAAGTATAATCTTTGTACAACTGCATTTCCATACAGTAGCTCAAAAACCCAAAGGAAGGTAAGTGAAACTACAATAAGTCTCAGAATTAATTCAACAGCCCAGATAAGCACAAACACAAGCTGCTGTCCAGATTCTAAATGGATATTTTTGATGCTTAGGAAAGTTTTC
>PYHW01009505.1:255938-268489 GCA_013186435.1 Turdus rufiventris
CAGAAAAACTAAGTCTAGTTCCATTGTGTTGTAAATGCTGCCAAAGTTTTTATAAATGTATAAGAAGGAATGAGAATAAAATAATGAAAATAGAAAGGTAAATTATGTTAGATCCCAAAGATACTTGGTACTATGAAATACGATTAAATAATGTTGAGCTTACCTGGAAAACTCACATTTAAATATTGCTGCATTCGTAGGGACACACACACATGTGCACACACACCTTTGAATAGTTATTGAAATGAATGTGTACTATTTCAAGATTATATTTGTATAGCAACATGCACCTCAGTTGCCTTTTGATCAAAGCCTTCTCCATTGGACAGTCTTTGATGTAAAATTTGGATCTTCATTTTAAGTGATGGGACACAAATTTTCTCCAAAGAAAAAATTCTAGACAGGCCTTTGCAGAAAGAAGTATAAGAACTATCTAAAGTGTTCAACAGGCATTTCCAGAAAATTGCCAAAGGCAAGGTTTAAATGAACATCAGATTGGTGCTGTTTAAGTTCAATGGACACAGCATGTCACTTTGAGACACTTTCTTATCCTGTTAGTGAATTGATCAGAACAGAGCTCTGTTCCTGGTTCTGCCATAAAGGATAAATGACATTCTCTGCCTTGTCAACCTGTCAGCGTGGCTTGACCTATAATATAGACCTAACTTTTGCTCTGAGTAACTCTTTAGATATTGATTCCCCAAAGGAGATGTGGCTGTTACACTGTGGCTGGGATTGATTCTGAAAAAACACTGGCAAGTTTTTAAGACTCAAGCATTTTCTGACCCCTTAGTGGGGGAATAAAAGGTGTGAAAAACATAAAAGCTTTTCTTACAGTCTATTTAGTAGGCCTCAGCTAAAGATGATAGATGTCACATCAAGTGTTCTCAAATTTTGATCCTTGACTCAACACCTTCCATCCAGGAAACACAACACATTTCACATCACCACTGAAATATGGATGTCAGAGGACTTAGAAAAATCTTAAGATAAAGATCAAGGTAGTCTGAACTTTACTACTGAATACTGAATTTCCTATTCTTTTTTGTGTGTGTGTGTGTTCATATCTATTTTTTTCTGTCTCTTTGCAACAACTTTTATACTTATAGAAACATTTATTGAAAATTACACAAAACATCGACAACACTTTTGCAGCATTTTGTTTTTATTTTGCATTTCTGAAAATTTTCCCTGCATCACAATTGTATTAGCAAAGACATTACAATAAATATTTGAAAATATCTTTAATGTATTAGAATTGGATTTTTAAATACTTCTAAATATTGTTAAGAAAAAAAGAAGCTTTACCAAATTTTTTCCCACATAGTGTTATGTTCTTGGTCTCTGATTCCCTTGAGTGTGAATTAAATTTTTCATGGGAAATAAACATGATGCTTTATTATGACATCAATTTTAATTATTTTTTTAGATGTGAATTCCAACACTGTCAAAATCCACCATGTGAAGGCATCCTTGTTCCAGCCACGAGAGGGTTAATTTATGCAGAAGCCAGGTGGGACATGGCTAGGGCATGGAGGAACTGCTTACTCTTTCTGACCAGCTAACCAAAACATCAACTCAGTTATTTCCAAAAATTATATCACTTTTCTGCAAAGAAGAGGTTGGGAATTGTTAGATCAACACAGAGATAGGTCTTATGGAGGTAACGATATATCTGTTTAAAAGACAGAAGAAATGGAATTAAAGGTTGTGCATTATCATTCAAAATAAAATACTCTTTATGTGATCAGAAAAATGATTACATAAAACTGTAATCAATCTATGCAATGTTGTCTTTTTATTGTATGTACTCAATATAGTGTTGATTTTCTTCATTGTCTTCATAATGTAATAATGATATTACTTAAAACATGACAGCAACGGATGAGATCAAAAAGTTAAGGCAGATTTCAGATGAAATTGAAATCCCTGTTAAAAAAACACCTCATAAATGCACATAAATGCATATAGTCTGGGGGTTTGTTTGGTGGTGATTTTTTTATTGTTTTATTTTGCGATTTTGGGTTTAGATATTTTTTTTTTTTAAGACTAAATGAGAAAATCTAGGAAAACAAGCCCAAGAGAAAACTGTCTTGCACCCTAAAGGATGGGTGGTGGTTGATATTGTTTATATGCCATTTTTATTTCTGTTTTGTTTCATTTTGATGTGTTGTTGAGAGATAATGCTTCAAGTTTCTGTCCAAGTTTCTGCTTTAAGTTTCTGTTCAAACATGCTCCTGAATTTAGAAGCCTTGTGGGTTTGAAGCTGGAAGAGAGAAAGGTCTCAGGGAAGGTTTCTCACGCTCTTAGCATGTTCTGGACCAATCCACATCAGACTTCTCACAAAGAGAAATAATCTAAACTTGACATACATGAATATATATATTTATATAGTTTGTGTATATCCAATTTAAACATACACATGTCTCATCCCTTATGTGCATTTTGGTCTATATAAAGTATAAATTGTGCTAATTATATGCAGTGCCATGTTGCATTTACCACACCATCTACATCGTTTGTCCACATAAAAATGTGTTCATTTGTTTGTAGAATTGTTTGCTCTATGGGTAATGGAATGTTTCAAAATATTAATGTACTTGTATTAGAAACACCCATCTAAGAGAAGCTGTAACTATTAATCTATTACAAATAGGGAACATGAAATCTAAGTATTGATTTTTATAACTCTAGGGTCTGTTCTGTATTTTTATACTGTAATTCATGTGTTCAAAATCCTACTCTTTTAAAATTCATTGCAGCTGGTAATACTTAACATTTTGTGAAAAATTTCCTGGCATTAAATCTGACTTCTAAAATGTGACAAGAACATAGTAGCTACTTTGTAAACTGTTGTTAACAAGCAGCTTGACATCACCTTACAGCAAAACCATGGAATACTTCTTTTTTACATTTAATGCTAAGAAAAGTTCTACAATGTATTAGCTACAGCCTTCCATTCTTGATGAGAAAAAAAAAAAGTCATTCTTAGTATGACGTAGTGAAAGTGGGAGGAGAGAGACCAAATGATGGCTTTATTATGTCCTCAGCTCTGAGCACTCTTCTCAAGCACAGCTGCAGAAATCCTCATAGAATGGTTACTCCAAGGGGTAAGGATGTCCCCTTGGAATGTCATGGCAGGAACTGGCAGGCAGGACCCACATTCCAGCATCCTGCCAGGAGGAGGGCAGCCAGTGAGCACCTGGGCGTGACTGGCCCTGGCATCAGGCTCTTTACAGGGGCTGTGTACAGAATGAGCTCAAACCAAGACAGGTCTACAGGTGTGCCTGGCTTGGTGGGACACATGGCCAGGCAAAGCAGAGCTGTGGGCAGCTGGAGACTGGCTCTGCCATGGTATCAGTGGAGCAGGGGGTGTAAGACATGGACATTACAGCAAAAGGCTGCTAAGAAGATGAAGGAATTGGAGCATCTCTTATGAGGAAAGGCTTGGACTGGGGAGGAGAAAGCTCCAGGAAGATCTTTTCAATTTATACAACCACCTGAAGAGAAGGTGCAAACAAGATACTGGGCCACGCACAGTGACAGCTTAAGAGGCACAAACTGAAACATAAAAGGCCCCCTTTGAACATCAGAAAACATTTTTACTTTGTGTGGTGGTATCTGAACACTGGAAAAGGTTTTTCAGAGAGATCATGGGTCTCTCACCTAGGAGATATTCAAATGCCATTTGAACATGATATTAGGTGGCCCTACTTGAATTGGATGGCTTCACACTCTAATCATGAAGTTCAATTCAATCTCAATCATTCTGTGATTCTGTGATTTATCAATTATTGTTTTTTGGTTTTTTTATTTTCTTTTTCTGAACTTACTTTTATTTTTCACAGAGTAATGGGGGAAAATAGGGCAAATGGTTTTTATGCTCAAAAAAGTATGCAAAGAATAATCTTGTTTCAAAACCTGTAAAACTCTAATACTATTGTTAAGAATAAATTACATATGCCCTTTTTTAATAATTTTAATTTTCAAGCAAATTGGTTGTAAGATTAACAGAAATGAAGACTGCATTGCTGTAAACTGAACCATTATGCATGGTTTATTTGCTTCTGTTTCTCAGCATCTTAGAGCTGCTGCTCTCTAGTAGGACATAGTGCAAGATTTTATAGAAAAATGTGCTTTGAATTAATCAACAGAATTAACTATTTTGAGAAATAGGATCACCCACATTTTGCCATCTATTTATGCTTATCATTCTCCTTTAGGAATATCTTTATTCCAGATATATTTAATACATTGTCTATGACATTTGATTTAAAGTAATTTTTAATACTGACTATATAAGACTATGGCACATGTTAAAATGTAAAAAAACAAAAAATGTGCTTTGTTTCTGAAATAATAATATATTATCCCCCCAATGTAGAAAATTAAGCAATTTTAAAATGCATTCTCCTGTTATTAGAATTTAATAGCATTCCAGTTATAATTATCTTATTAAGTGATAAGGAAATTAGAAAAAAAGATTGACAGCAAATGATGACGGTAAATGAATGTGTGATGTTTTGCTGAAGCATCATAAATGCTGGACATAGGTCTATGACAAAACATACTCTTATTTTGGAATGAAAAGGTAGCTCAGTGTTTTCCCGTTATTATATTTGGGAACTCTGAAAACAAATATGAGAGTCATCACTAAATAGTGTTTGCTTCCTTGGAATGGAGAAAACAAATATTTCCTGATATTATCGTTAACCACTCAGTTCACTGTGGGTAAGTGATAATTGCACACATTGTAAAGAAATAAGTGGCATATAATTAGCTTTTTCAAATAAAACAAATTGCAAGAAAAATAGCAATAAAGTAATACCTATGAGAGTGTATGAGAGTGTGGTAATTAAAGAAAGAAAGAGAGATAATCATAGGATTGTAATTAAATGATGTGGTAAATGATAAATTGCGCCTGTTCACTTATTTCTTATTTATTTGCTGTTGTTGTTGTGGGTTTTCAAAAATTATTTTTAATGTTCTTTTTTTTATGTGTTGGCAATGAAGTAACCTCTTAGTAAAAAATAAATTTCCTACCAATTGCATATGGGCATTTATTGTGGATTTCCATTTTATTTTTCATGCAACAAAGGCAACCAGCTCAGTCCTTGGGATCTTTTACATGCATTTGGATTCTGTTATTTTTAGACTTTTAAGAGGAGAGGAAAATAATAATAATATCTGGGAAACAATAATTAATTCCTTAAAGATAACAATCAAACAGTCTTGAGTGTGATTTTTGAGCCTTATAAATGCTTGAAAATAGAGGGGCAACAGGTGCTTATCTTTCTCAATTTGTGCAAGTGTGTATCTCGCACTCAGACAGTTGACAATTTTACAATTACCCTGAAAATTCTGTCAATATCTTCACATTAATTTATATTGCACATTTGTGAAAACAAATATTTAGTACTATATATAGCATAGAGACAGTGAGGATGTTGTCTACTACTACTCCTTTATAAGGCATCTGCAACACCAACTCCAAGGTAAAGGAGAGCCTGAGGACTTCACATGAACAGCAGATCAAGCTCCATCTCTGTTTCTTTCTTTCCAGCATCCCCTGCACTTTCCTTCTTTGCCTTAGTAAGTTCTAGTTTTATAAGAAATAGCTTTTTCCCTTGTCTGTGCTGCAGAACATGCTTTCTTGTTTTGAAACATCCTGTATTTCAGGATTGATGTTATTCTCCCAAACATTACACTATTTGTGGAGAATATAGGCTGACAAGTGTCAAGATTGTTTATTTCATTTGCTTCACTGCCTGAGTTCATTCTTTGAAAACAAAGATTTCATGCAAATACAGGCTGCAAACTTGCAAAATTCTCTCAATTTAACTAATAAAAAACCTGTGATTTAAAGGTGAATAAATGCTTACTTGTACACAGCTAACAAATTAATTCTTTGAAAGATCTGAGACCCTGTATCAGATCCTTATATCTGAGTACAGCAAATAATTTACAGTCTTTAGGATTCTGCTGAACATTTACATAATATCCTACAAATGCAGCATCAGAGCGCAAAACTACTCCAAAATGAAGTTATGATGTTTGGACTAAGGGTTTTCCAAAAAGTCTGATTGATGTGAGAAGACATAAATTGTCTTTCAGATCTGGATACTAGGAATCTTTGGTTTTAGCAGGTCATCTATGGAATATTAGGGTTTTTTTAAAAGCTGGGAGTTTCACTTCTACAAACACCTTTAGAAAACAGTAAGGGTTTTCCTTAAGAGTATGCATGGATGTACATATCTATACATAAAAACAAATATAAATATATAGAGATTAATACTTCTATAAACTTCTTGTCAGTCAACAACCACTGAGAAGTTACATTTCTTTATAATTAAGAGAGGAAATCCAAAATCTGTTCTATGTTCAAGTTTTTAGTGCCATAAGCATAAGACATCTTCCTAAGACTACATAATGGTGATTTTCCCTTTCCTACCCTTCTATCCCTCTTCCCCTTTCCCTTCTTCTGCTTCCATCTCCTCTTTTCTTCCCCTTTCAATATGCAAAATCCTCTCCAGTTCTGGAAATCAAAACATCAGAGTTAAAGTACATTCATAAACCACCTACTCCCATTGTGTGAATTTTCAGAATCACAAAATGGTCAAATTTGGGAGGAAATTCTGGAGGTCATCTTGTTCAACTCCCTTGTTCAAACATGGCCACCTCAGGCAAGCTGCCAAAGAGTGGAGGCTGCACATCCTCTTGGGGCACACTGTTCCCATGCTCAATCACCATTACAATAAAAAAGTGTTTCCTGATGTTTAAGATAATACTTCATGTTTCAGTTTGTGCCTATTGCCTCTGGTCCTGTCACTGGTCACCACTGGAGAGAATGTGTCTCCACCTTCCTTGCAGAACTTCTTTGAGCTCAGTGTGCTAAATGTGGTGTTTTTTTTTTTTTTCCAATAAAATAAGGTTAATCTGAGAGAGTAAAGAATATCAA
The DNA here is from genome assembly GCA_013186435.1 of Turdus rufiventris. Classification (NCBI taxonomy): domain Eukaryota; kingdom Metazoa; phylum Chordata; class Aves; order Passeriformes; family Turdidae; genus Turdus; species Turdus rufiventris. The sequence continues at coordinate 262,897 of PYHW01009505.1, forward strand.
CATTTCGTGTGCATTCTGAAATTAATAATCCCTGAAAAAGGGAAAAAAATCAGTCAGCTCACACGTTCCTGTAAAAAAAATATTGATTAATAGCTTCAATAAAGGTGGGCCTCTTGACTTTTATAATTTTGATTAAAGAAGCACAAAGCATTTGGATTGATAACACTGGGGGAAAAAATGGCACTAACCTTTTCCTTGAATATGTTATTAAAATGAGACATAGTAAAATTCGACTTTCAAATGATCAGATAATAATTGAAATTTCCCTTTAGCACATCTAGTGAAATAACCCTGGCATGTATTAACAAAATGAAATCTTATAAATAGTATATTTACTAAAGGAATTATTGAGACTTTGCTTTCAATGTCACATTTTTTTGGCTTTCAGCACACATCGCTTTTTATTATCTTTCCATTCTAGAACTGATTCAATAAACATCAGATTTCTTGACCTGAAGAAACACCCTAAAGATTGTTACTTACTCAGCCTTTCAGTGGAAGTAGGATTTGCAGGCAAGACTTTCTCATAGAAATTTGTACTTTCCACACATTTTTTAAAATTAAGAAATGCCCAACATAAGATGCATACTAAAAACTCATTCTAAAACAATTTTCCTTTCAATAAAAAAATAAAATGCAAAATAAATGTTTAGTCTTTCGTTTTATGAGACATTATGCCGTACCTCTGAGTCTTGCCACTAATGATTCCAAATTCAAAACAATACACAAATGATATATATTTGTGTATTTAAATTCTAAAGGTATAAGAATTAAGAATACCTTATATCCTTTGACATCCACAAGTAATAAAATCTGTAGTCTGTTTCAGCAAGAAGACAAATTTGTCAATTACCTGAAAAAAGTTTGAAAAAATACTTAGCTACATGTTAAAACCAAATAATTTTAGACCAAGAAACAAGGCAATTCTTTTGTATGAAAACACATTTTATACAAAAAGAAATTTTATGCCATTATTTTATGAAAAAGAAAGGAAACTCAGATTATTTTTGCCACATGTGGTCTGAGAGGTGACACTGAAATTGTCATCAAAGACTGCAATGTATTTCATTGCTCCAGAGAAAGAGTTTGGTGTATGATTAAGTATGATTAAAAATCATGAAGGTAATGGAATAAATTACTGTATATGCACAGATTTATACCACATAAAGTAAAATGGCTGCATCAGTAAAAAGTTTCATGTTTCAATTAATACTTCCATAGTGTCTGCGTACTTCAGTTGCCATCATTTTGTGAAGTGCTTCTGTAAAAGAAAAAAAATCTTTTGCTCTTTTCACTGTTTCTCACACAATCGTTTGGTGTTCAGATTTAAATCTTACTTTAAAAATTATTCACTTTATATTTAATATTAGAAGTAAAAATTTCAGTCTAACTTTTTGAACTGATAAAGAAGGCATAGGCTATGTGTATCTAGTTCTAGTGGCATATGTGAATGTAGTTCACTCTAAGTAGAACAGATTGGAGGGGAAGGAGAAGGAGAAATGGGAGAGGAAGTAAAAACCAATACTCATGTAGTAAAATGAGCATTAGAAAAAGATCTTTTATTGTGATTATGGCAGTGAAAATTAAAATAGTTGTGGAACAGATTTTGTTTTTTCTGTCCTAATTTAAAAGAATTCTAACTTCTTATTTGTGCTTGGCTGACAAGAAGTTTTCAAAATAATTTCTTTTATAATTTCTTTACCTAGTATGAAGTGACCAGTTACAGGCATATGCAAGTGTCTTCTAACTAGCCCTCTACACGATAATACTGGGCACAGGTACACTGTCTTGAACTTCGCCTTTAGCCACCTGGAAGCCAAATTCAGCCTATCTAAATAGGGTCAGAGTACAAGGTTATTTCTGAAGGAGTTTCCCATGTGTAACTTGTCATTCACTCCATCTTACTTATTTGGTCTATTGGTGCCTTGCATCTCTGAGAGCATTTCATCTGTATACATACATGTCACACATCTGTAAGACATCCCACACAGTTTCAGCTTCAACTTCTGTTTATTATGTCCTCATTCAAAGAAAAGGAAAGGGACAGCAATAAATGATCAGTCTATTCACATATTTTAACAAATAATAAAGTTTATGTGCAATTATGCTTCCTATTTTATACTTACTTGTCAACAGAATATATTCAAATGCTTATTCTGTATTTTCATGACTTTTCCTACAATGGCTCCTTTAGCTTTCCTCAGTCACAGAGTTGATTTATTTCTAATAAGCAGATCACTATAATGAGCTGGCTGATTTAATTGTTGTGTTCATGGCTCATAAGTTCCCCAATATATCTCAATATAATATGTAGAAAAAGAGGCAACTCTCCAGTAAATATCAGAGATTGCATGTTTCAGACAAATAACGAAATGAAATTTTGAACTGCTGACATTACTGCTTGATTATTAAAGTCTCTGTTGATAACATTAAATTAACACGATCTTAATTTCCTTGAATGTCCTATGTATTTTCCCATAGGGTTACAATGAGTTAACTTGTATAGATAAAGAGATTCAGAATTCTAGACCTGACTTTTACTCAAACAGGGATTACATTATGATTTATTTTGAAATTAGTCTTTGTTTTTGCTGTTGTCTTGGACACACTGAATCGTATGTTCATTTCACCTCAAAAAATTTACAGTGATCGGACTTAATAATTGATTCTATATTAAACCTTACATATTTTAAAAAAACCTAGAAACCACATTTCTTCTAAAATTGAAGTAGGAATATGTTTCATTTGCAGAAAGCTTAATTTGTCTTTTATTCATTATCTAAGAGCCTAATGTGCATAATAAATAATAACCAGTCTCATTATATAGGCAATAGTGCATAATGGTCTTAAATAGCTAGACTATATAAACTACAAATTACTATGGTTAGATGACAGATACAGGTATTACAGCACTGTCAATTGTTCTATTTTCATAATTGTGTTGTAAACTTTTTTAAAACTGAAAATATGTTACCTTAGGCAGAACTAGACATAGCATATGGATTTTTTTTTTTTTTTAATTTTAGGTTTTGTATTAAACCCTCCCTTTTTTCACTTCCATGGGACCGTTATATCTTAGCTTCATTGTGCCTTTTGTCACTTTGCTTTTTACTTCAAATTTGTTTAATTAAATGTATCTTAGTTGTGTTGTTAATAAGTATATGGGGTTTGTGTGCTATGTTTTGCTAGTGGTGGGGCTACAGGGCTGGCTTCTCTATGAAGATGTCAGAAGTTGCCTACGATTCCCTCATTCCCAGCAGTCTATTCAAGATAACTCCAGGATTGACCCAGTGCTGGCCAAGGCTAAGCCAATCAATCATGAATGATAGTAATACCTTTGTGAAAACACATTTAAGAAGAAAGAAAAAAAAATAGTGTTGCATGGTTGTAATTGTGACCAGAGAAGAGCAGAGTGAGAGAGGAACAGCTCTGCAGGCACCAAGGTCAGTGATGGAGCTGGGATTGCCTTGCAGCCCATGGTGAGGCAACTGTGCCCCTGCAGCTCATGGAGGTCCATGGGGAAACAGACATCCACCTGTAGCCTTTGGAGAACACCCATGCACCTCAGAGCCTGAGAGGAGGCTGTGACCCCTGGGAACCCCATGCTGGAGTAGGCTCCTAGCAGGGACCTGAAGACCCATGAAGAGAGGAGCCCACTCTGGAGCAGTTTGCCTGTCAGGACTCGTAATTCTGTGGGGGACCCACATTGCAACAACCTGTCTTTGAAGGATAGCATCACTCTGTGGAATAGTGACCCATACTGAAACAGTTTGTGGACAGCTGTTGCCCATGGGATGGACTCACAGTGGAGAAATCCATGGAAAACTGTGTCCTGTGGGAGGGACCCCAGTGGAGCAGGGGAAGGACTCCTCTCCCTGGGCAGCAGACGGAACAGTACGTGGTGATCTGACCATAACTCCCAATCCCTGAGCCACTGGGAAAGGAGATAGTGCTCAGGGGAGGGAAGCATGGGGAGAAGGTGTTTTTACAATTTATTTTACTTGCCATTATCAAGTTCTGATTTTATTAGTCATAAATTCAATTAATATTCCAAATTTGAGTTTGTTTTGCCCATGAAAGTGTTTGGTGAGTGATTTCTCTGTCCTTATCTTGATCCCATGAACCCTTTGTTGTATTTTCTCTCCCCTGTCCACTTGTAGAAGGAAGCGACAGAGAGGCTTTGGTGGGTACCTGACATCCAACCAGGGTCAACCCACTACATTAAAAAAAAATGAAGAGGAAAATTTTTCTAATTTCTAAAAAAGCAGATTCTTTTATTTCTTCATATCATTTTGCAGAGAATCCAGAAGTTTGAATACTACAAAGAGCCAGGCAAGATTTTAGAGAAAGTTTACTCCGAAGTCTTTCTTCTACTAGCAATAGTGTGTCAGAATTTCCAACTTTTGCAAGAAAGGGTTGTATATTCATATAAGATATGTGACAGATGCTAGCAGGTTTTTTTCTTGTAATTATGAATTTTTAGACAGCATTTAAAATGGCAAATTAAATTTTTGTGCAATTGAGCTGTCCAACAAATCATATGCTTATATCTGTCCCAGAAATGAGCACAAAATAAATGTTCCAAAGTGAATACTAAAGTGAAATACCTAGAATTATTATAAATAAATTATCATGGTAGTATAATATTAACCAATTAGACTAATTTTCCTCTTAATTCTTTCCAACACAGACCAGTTAAAGGCTAAGTCCTGACATATTTTTATCTGGAGATTTAGGAATTGGAGTATAGTTTTCTAGGGGAATATGTACTTTCAGGTTTTGATGATTTTTATTTTGTAATTCTCCCAGATTCTTACAGTAAATTTACCTGAAAGTTTTGCTTGTCCACTTCCTACAATTCACCTCTTCAACCATTGATTCTGAAGCAGATGCTGTATGAAAAATTTTTGATAACATTTCATATTTTAAATTCTAAGTCTACAATAAGAATCACTCCTCTGAAACTCTGAGTTACTACTCAAACAAATATAACTATGGTAGGATATGAATAATAAGATTTAAAAATTTGCATAGCCAAAATATGATTTGTTATTCACATTTTAATAATAACAACCTTCCAAAATTGAATTTGTTTGTCTCCTCCCCTCAACTGAGAGGTTATCTTAATTTAATTTTTTTTTCATCCTTGTTTAGTCTGTTATTTTTCTTCTTCAAAGCATAATACTATGATTGCTCAGCTATTTGCTTCTAGTTACATCAGGAGTTTCAAGTGCTCTGGCTTTTAAGCACCTGTTTCTTAAAGAGTGGGCTCTATTATAATGAGGATGTTTCACAGGATTATTCATTGTGAAAATGGAATGCATTAAAATGCTTAAGATAGACTAATTATCCTATCTTTATCCTTTATCTCTAGGTAGTTTTCTGGCTAGTAATTTCTTTGCAGTGATTTACACTTGCAGAACACAGCTAATCTGTGTGGTGTCTGAACATTTTGCCAAAATAGTTCATTACTGTGTTGAGTAACACCTCAGTGAAACAGAATTCAGCTCATTGTTGTAAGTCTAGATTTTATAGTTTTTATATTTCTGCACTGGTTTCATGTGAGGAGAGGAGAGGAGAGGAGAGGAGAGGA
>PYHW01009505.1:268947-287947 GCA_013186435.1 Turdus rufiventris
GAGAGGAGAGGAGAGGAGAGGAGAGGAGAGGAGAGGAGAGGAGAGGCTGTAGATAGCAATGAGGTTTCCCCTCAGGCTTGTTCTTTCCAAAGCAGTCAATTCCAAAGTCTTCAGCTACTCGTCATGGGATATCTTTTCCATCCCTTTTACCGTTTTTGCTGCCCTACCCTGGCCTCATTCAAGGAACTTCATATCCTTCCTAAATCTTGGGCCACAGAATTGCATAAAACAGTCAAAGAGACTGCAGCAATGATGTCACAGAGGCAGAACCACCACTTTTGACAAGCTGGTGATGCTTCTTTTGATGCACTCCAGGATGTGGTTTGACCTCTTGGATGACAGGACGCACAGCTGACTCACACTGATGCTGATGCCAGCAGCACTGCTGGATACCTTTCTCCAGGACTGCTCTCCAGCCTCTCCCAGTTTATACCTGTGGACAGAGTCATCTTAAGCCAGACTCAATGCAGGGCATTGCTGAATCTGTCAATCATGATAGTGGGTCTTCTTTGAAAACCTGTTTAGGAAAGGGTAAGTGTGAGAGAGGAGTGTGAAAAAAACATATATTATGTAGAAGCAAAAATTGGCTGCAGGGCAATGTCACTGCAGATGTACACACTGCAGCCCATGAAGGTCCCCACAACCTCCACATTGCAACAGGTGGGAAAAGTACATGATGGAGCTGGGGGAGAATTAGGAGGAATAAGGAATGGCAGACAGGAACAGTTACATATTGACCACAACCCCCCATTTCCCTGGGCTGCTTTCATGTGGTATCTGTATCAGGACTGAAGTGGAACCTGGACAAAAGAGGGCTGGAGAAGGTGTTTTGTCTTCAATTAAGTCTGAAACTCTTAGGGCAAAAGTGACACTGCATCTGCTACAGATACACAATTTAAGAAAAAACTGTGCACAGTAATAATAATATTCCCCTTTACTCTGCCTATTTATCCTATTTTTAAGTTAAAAAAAAAAGTGGAAGTATAAAGTACAAGAAAATGTACATGGTTTATCTTCATGTACCAATTTCTCTAGACTTTTTTTTTTTTTGGTGTGGTGAAGATTTCATAGGACAAGACAAATATCCAACATGCATATCAGATTTGTTGACTTTTGATCCAATTATGCATTTGATAACCTGAAAGATACAAATTTAGTTTATCTGGAAATATGACAGAGGGGAAAAACTATCTCAAGGTTGGGAGATGTCTAACTCCTGTCCAGATTACAATATTTAATGTTTGAATTTAGTTTCATTGCTTATACAAAATATTATTTCACTAGGAAAATAAGAACACTAGCTCTTTGTGTATCTAGTGAAATCAAACACATCAGACTGATGACATGAGAATGTCATCAATTTTTTTAGTAAGAAAAATCTACCCTAGATAATTAAAAAGATGAAATAGAGGGAAATGTTTTGGCAAAATCTCTACGCAGCCCCAGCTGAACAAATATGGTCCTATTAAATATTAAAGAACTATCCTTGTGTGAAAAAAAAAGGAATTAGTGGCTGTAAATCTGATCTGAGCTTCCTAGGCCTTCATGAAGCACCTCGCTGAAAATTTTCATAGAAAAGTGGCATGTCCAAAGAACCATTTTTTTCCCCCAATGAATCCCCCTGGTGCTGTCCTTGTCTCTAAGCACTTGCTACCTGCAGATGTAAATCAGAGGGTACTGTTGCATAGGGAAAGTTGTTCTGTATTATTTGGCCACTAGGTCAGAGTAGGTTTCAAATTTCTTTGTGTAAAATTTTAGCAGATATCTATTCTAGCTTTCACTGACAAGAAGCAGGACATTTTATTTTTCTACTATATGAATTCATGTCTGTATCAAAATGTATGAAAAAAAGACCACTGGAATTATCTCATCTGAGCCCTTTTACAATCTTCCATGAATAAAATTTGTCCAGAACACATATTAAGAGATAATCATAAACATCTACTAGCTAAAATAGAACATTGGAGTCATTATTTTCAAAATTATATTTTCAAGGAGATTTTCAATGTTTTCTTTAGCCTATACTAATAATGCTGTGATTGTATGCATTAAAATAGACTACTTGAATTGCTGCTAAAATGGAATTAATAATTTGAGCTGTCTCATCAGAACTATTAAATGAAGATTAGTGAATGACACAAGGTTTGAGAATATATTAGTATATGAATTAAAAGATAGGACAAAAATAAAATCTATGATGTTAAAGAGGAGAGAGTGCTAATTGAGTTTGCATCCAGCTATTATGTCTTTGTCTTGCTTATTTCTAGTAACTGTCAAAATCACAGGAATTCTTTGCCATATTTCTTTAAAGAATTTAAAGACTTCATTTAATCAAAAATCTGATAAAACCTACTCTTATCAAACTTCTTTCTTTGCTCCAGAAGGAAAAACTAACTGAAAGCTTGTATTTTTTGAATTTATAATATGTTATCAGATGTGCAACTATAGACATGCAAAATATTGTAATGGAAGTTCTTTATATTTGGGATAGATTAAACAAAGATTAGTCTTTTCTGGAACTTGTTCTAAAAATCTGTTCAAATAAATGTTGATTTGTTTGCTTTGATTTGTTTATTTTGTTAATTTCTTTTAATAGGAGCACAAGTATATTCTGCTTACACCTTTTTTATACTTTATATCAAGTATATGATTCAGACACACTTTGCAACGCTTTTGTTGATAAAGTATCAGAGCTGGGTATTTAAAGTCTATTAATGTACTTGCACACTAAGCCATCATGTAAAACTTCAATTGATATGAAACAAGTAAATAAATCACAGAATATATTATAGTATAAAGGACTAATAAAGGCTTGCAAAAATCCAAATCTACCGTATTCTAAAGACTGTTACCATTCTTATTGTCTTCAACCTTTTACTTCTCTTAACTATAGAAATAGAAGAGAGCAGAACAGTTTGGGCTGGAAGGGACATCAAAATCTGCTAATTCCAATCCATCTGCTGCAGGCAGGGACACCTCCCATGAGACCAGGTTGCTCAAAGTCCCATCCAGCCTGGCATTGAACATTTCCAGAGATTGGGCACCCATAACTTCTCTGGGCAATTTATTCATGTGCCCCACTACCCTCACAGGAAAAAAAATTCTTCCTAATATCTAATCTTGTAGGCCCTCTTTGAATTGTTATTGGATCACCCTGAAACCTCTTCTCCAGGCAGAACTCCCAATTCTCTCAGCTCTTCCTCATAGGAGAAGTGTTCATCCCTTTAATCCCTCCTCTGGATTGGCTCCAGGAGGTCTATGCCCTTCGTATGCTGGGAATATTTAAAAGAAAATTTACAGATTATTCCAGACTTGGGAGTTGAGTGGGCAAAAAAGGTACTAGACAGGCTGGAAGAAAAGACTGAGAGGGCTATAATGAAATTTAAAAGTCCTAAGGAAGGAAAACACTAGCAAGTCCAATCAGAATACTTCAAACAATTTATCAGCACACAAAGTAGTCTGACATTTCAAAACTGATTGTGAATTACTTATCTCTTTCATCTTTAAAGAATTCATGCAGAAATATGCAGAAAGCATTACATTTTTATTTTGGTTTTATATTTACCAAATTTCCATTTATAGAATCAACCTTTTCATAAACTACGAAGTAATTTTTTTAGTAGGCATTTGCCAAGGAAAGAGTGAATCCTAAGAAATTTAACCATAACCATAACTATTGTGAATATTACCAAAAAAAGTAGAGTTGAATTTTGAGAGGTACATATCCTTTTAAGTACAAAAATAAATTCTGTGTTTGCATTGTGTACTTCTTAAAGGATTTGTCTTCTGCTATTTTGTATGATTTCTGCTGAAATAAAATGAAGTTGATTTTCTATATCAATATGAAACAGAACATAGCATCTATAATAAACCTATCTTGAATAATCAAACCAAAGATATTATCTAATCCACATAACTTTTAAGAAGCAAAGCACAAGAGTAAATAACTTTATATAGAAGAAAAATCACTAAGAAATCCTTTGCTTGGCCAGGGCTTATATGATCTAAAGAGAAATATTTTTGATAGAAATGAGAAATTGGAGTAGAATTTTCTGTAGTCCCTTAAAAGAGGAAATCAGGAAGGTGATTCATCTGGTATGAAGATAAGCTACTGGAAAGGTGCAATGACTCAGTAGCAGAGGTGTCAACACTTCTTCATTGATTTCAGGGAAGAAGAGAATGATTTATATGCTAGATGAGTTTAGATATGTGAAATGAACCTCATCCTTATTCCCACTGTCAAGAATTACTCTAAGGAGAGGACCGTGGAGGGAAGAGAAAGGAAGAAAACTAGAGGACAAAATAGTAACTACGATTCTTCTCTTTATTCCTGATTCCATTTGTCAGCAGAGTAGTCCATGTTTTGCAGACAAGTGGGGTAGTATATAACACATTCTTCCTTTTCCCACTGAGAAATTCCAAAATCAATACAAAAATGTTCCTGTTACTTTTAGGCAAGAGAACTGTGCAGGCATAACAGAAGTCAACCTGAGGCCTAATTAATTACAACATGATTTGAGTCAGAAACATAGTGTGGGGGTTTTTTCTCATGTGGTTGGTTTTTGTTTGCTTTGGTCCATTTTTACTTTTGTGGGTTTTTTTCTTTTCATATTTTAAAAATACTGGAGAAAAAAACTGTAACTTTTTAAAGAATTAGCATCAAAGTCAGAAAAGAAAATCCAATAATGCATAGCTCAAGTGTTTTTGTTTTATTATTTTCATTACTGTCAATGAAAGGCTTGTCATCAGCCTTTGATTGCATGAAACTTCTATTTTCTTTTCTGTTTCAGTGGTGAAAAATATGCATATGGACTTCTCAGTGTGTTTGCTCTGTGTTCATGTTTTTTAGCCAGCATTTTACTGGAATTAATGCTGTTTGCAGTAGCAGCCTATTAACTTAAAAGCAGCCCAAAAATCTAAGCAAAGAGCTTAAAAAATCAAAACATTACAAAGAAGCACATTTTTATTTTTGTTTTTTTTCTCATGCTTTAATGGTGCTAATAAAAACTTTCAAAATTCTATGCTTCCAAGCAAGAGGGATGAACTTATCTCTTAGTATATTAATACAGAAAAGATAATATCTGAGCTGGATGGCAATAGTTTGAATGTAATTAAACTTGAATCAACAACCTGCAAGAGAAGCAAGATTCAAATCGTAGGTTTATTTTCCCAGATTAAACCAAGTTCACCTGTTTTCTAATATTGAGCTTCCAGCCTTACAGCAGTAAGCGTTTTATTCTAAATATATTCCTAGATAAATTTCTGGAATTCTAATTAAAATGCAATATGCAATTAAAATTCATAAAAGACACATCAGTAAAGTCAGCAGTGAATTTAAAAAAACAAAAAACCCCGCGATAAACAGCCTTTTATTACACCATTTTATTGTCAGGCAGTCATGTCTGACACTTCATTCCTATCTGAAGGCATGCCTAAAGAAGAGTAACTGCTAAGAGGAAATGCAACTTCTAGAAAATATTTCTATATTATTTTATGTTCACATTAGATGCACCCATATTTTTTTCTGATCAAGATAAACCCTGATTTTTTACCGTTTTGAAAAATGTCTTGATCACTTTGTATGATGTAGACTTCACCTTCACTGAGGGGAGAGGCAGAAGCTACAGAATGTTAGAGGATACTCAGGCAGTTCACTGTACATGCGACAACGATTTCTTGTGGTAGATTGACTAACAAAATACATTTGCATTCTGATGTTAAGAAATATGTTGGCAGCACCTATTTAAAAAGTTTACTTGAGCAGAAAGTAATTTTGGGCTTTTTCCTGTGCACAAGAAGTTAACATATGAACATAAATTGTCTAGCATAGATGAATTTTTATTCACTATTGTATAGAGAGGAACAAAGTGCAAGCAATTTTAACATTCTAGGTAAGGCAATTTAAATTGCAAATAGAACTTTAAGATTGTACTATACAAATGCAATTTTACTATGGTATGTTGCTTTACAGTTCCACTAATAAATATGCAGGATGGTGGTGCAGGTAGCTGTTTTGCAATTTTTAGAATTACATTTGCATTCCAAAGCTATTTAGTCTGAAAATACACAAGTATTTAACATAAAAGCCCTTTTCTGAATTCCCTATCCAGGAAATCAAAAGTCATTCTATTAACATAGTGAGCAATTATTTAATCTAAAAAAACCCTACTTTGTAAACCTAGGATTTAATAACTTTCTATATAACAAACAGTAATGACACCTTAAATTTCTTACCCGTCATTTTTGGCAATTAAATGCATTTTAGGGTTTAAACACTTTCTTTTCAGTCTCAGTATGTCCTTGTGCCTCTCTAATTGCCTCTGTAAAATAGTAGTCAACTGTGAAAAGGGCTAGATGTTGCTTATGAAAGAAATAAGTATTTTGATTGTGGCAATGAATTATGGACTACATTATGAGCTTTTCTGGTTTGTTCTATTGTGCTTTATGTATGCTTGCATTTCTGTTGCAAAAGGAACAAAAGTGCTGCTGAAAAATGTCTTTTCTTCATTTTTTTGATTGCATGAAGCTTCTATTTTCTTTTCTGCTCCAATGGTGAAAGACATGTTCATAATAACAAAATTTGCAACCTTTGAAAGGTGTAAACAACATAAAATCACATCCAAAAGTAGGTGGCAACCTAATGTAGAGCAAACAGAGCAGCTTTGCAGCTGCAAGTATAGCTTCTAGGGTTTGGTTTTAACTTGCTAAAAGTTTACAAATTAGTCAAATAAAAGAAATACTCCTTTTGGCAATAATTTAACATCCAATGAAATATGCAATCTTTTCCTTGCTGACCAAACATGTCAAACAACTTAAACCTGAGATTGACATCTTATTCTCTCTGCCCTGTTGCTCCTCTATTTTTAAGTGTACCTATGGAAATAGTGTTTTATCTGCCTCCAAGATCTGCCATTGCTGCAGGACTACCTGCCATGTCTGCACTCTTGTAGTTCATATGCAGTGTATATCAGCAACTGGCATTTGGACAGCAAGTTTTCTCCTCAAAGAGAACAGGATCTAAGATAGAAACTAGCATTTCTGAACACCAATGCAGTTTAGATTTATATTGACTTAAATGGAAATGGATACAGGGTAATCCAAACCACTTGACATATTAAATTAACTGTGGAAACTCTCATGATAAAAACTGTCATCTCTGGATGAGCCAATGTGTGCTGTAGAAAATAAGAAAACATCTGCCCACCAAATTTCAATCAAGTTTGGAAAAAGAATGCCCAAGCATTTTGCAAATAATGAAAATAAGACAGAGGCACTGGTATACTTTGTTTCTGCACTGAGAGCTTATCTCAGTATTTGATGGAAGACCCTTACTGCCCTAAGAGCTTATTAGACATCTGAGTATTTTCCATCTCTTTGTTTAAGCAACAAGTAAGTTTGAATTGATGATATTATATGTTTAAATTCAGTTGCCTTAAATATTTCAATCCACTACCTTTAGGTGTTTAAATTATTGATATATAAAAAAAATTCTAATCAATTAATAAAGCTGCAGAAGGAGGATAACATTACCTCAGTAACAATGAATTCTGGTTTAAGAATACCTGTGTTCATTTTATAGATCAACAAAAATTTAGAGAGATAATATTAAAAGCCTGTAAACTCGGCCCGGTGTATTTCTGATATATCAATTTACTTACTCAGGGAAGCAACCTGTCCTTTCAGGTACATAACTATAACTTATTTATTAAATTCTCATCATGAAAAATTGCAGCCTGGCTTTCTCAGTCTCTCATGGATAATTAGCTCATAGCTGCTATCTCTGAGACTTTAAAAATTCCCCCCCCTGAGTTATATCACATTCACATTGGTCTTTTCTCAAGTGACAAAAAGCAAATATGCATGCATTTATTTATGGTTCACAACATTCCTATAATTTTTTTTCTGGATATCTCCCACTATTTCCTGTCTAGAATTATATGCATCTAAAAGTAATGCCAGATGATTTTTCCCTATATAAGAATTATTATTTCTGCAGACTTTATAGCAAAAAAAACCCAAAAAACTAGCCCCCCCCTGAAAAAACCAGACAACCAAACATTTAAATACCTATTGCATTTTTTAAATATTTAATATCTTTCGGTTTTTTTCAACAGTATCCTGAAAAAAAGAAAAAAAGTTCTTGTCCCTTTTCTAGCTTACTTGCTTCTTCCTCTATGATGAAAATTTGCATTTGTGAAAGCCAGCAATCTGACAGTTTTGGAGGAAGTGAGCAGGTCATCTAAGGTCTATCCCACTGTCCTGTACATACCAGGTGGTTCAAACTTACCAAAAACCATAAGGAATGTTTAGTCTGTAATTATTTTTTAATAATGAAATTTTCACTGAAATAGCAAAAAAAGACAACTACTTATGGAGCTTGGGACACTCTTAATAAGGAAACTAAGTCTCTTTAGTAAATGCATCTGGATAGACACAGACTGAAAGTAAGAAGCCTACAGACACTTCTAAATAACACCAGAAATAGAAATACCACTAGCAGTGTTAAAAACTTCCCCAGAAGTGGTCCCATACGCTCACTCTCTAGGTCTGATGATTGCTCTTATTATTTGTTACAACAGACCTCTCATTAGGAGTAGCAATGAGCCAAGACACAGTCTGTCATTTACTTACACATAAAGGATCCTGGTTTATTCCTACTACATATCTGTAGCTAACTACAGACTTTGACTGCAGCAAACTCCCACCATATGTTTCCTTAGCAAACTCTGAACATAGGTTATTTCTTGCTGGAATGTGACTGCAAGTATTAGTTTGCAGACTCTGATCAGAGACTTTGACCTCACTTGACTGACTGCAGACCCAGACTGACTTCACAGCATTCCTTCAATACCATCAATCCCTCAGGGCTCTTTTACTCCCCCCAAGACCTCTGTCACCAAGCCACCCTTACTAAGGCAACCCACCCCTTTTATCACACTTATTTTTATTAATCACAGCTGTCACCCATTAAGGGTAGGGCTATTCTTTGCTAATTAGTACAACTATGACTTAGCAGGGGCAAGGTCACCTGTAATCTCTTCTTCTACACCTACAGTTATCGACAAGGATCGATTCTGCTCAGCTATGAATATAAAAAAGCATTGCAAGGCATGACTGAGTAAATATGATATTTCCAGTTACTATTTAAAGGCTTTGCACTGACATGGAGCACTGAGGCTCAGAAGACTCCTGCATGTTCCTTGCTGTGATTGGATTCCTGATTGATCACCTCTGGTAGCAGCTTGGACAAATCAACTATTGAGTCACTGATTGAACTGACAGTGAACTTCTAGCTCTGTGTTTCCTCATAATCATAATTAAAATAAATGTCTTCAGGCTGAAACCTGTGGCATATGAATCTTGCTTTCCATAAAAGGTCATTTCCATCTGATAGAAAACAAAATACTTTTTCCCTCATATTGCCCCATTATAATGCAAGTCAAGCTATAAAATCCATTTGCTGTATCAAAGGCCCAAAAGCTGTTGTTTTATCCTTTCATCCAACTTCCCATTGTATATCCTCTGTTTAAAAAAATTTTACTCAGATATTATGACTAGGATTTTAAGTACATTTTTCTTTATCCCAGTAATGTAAAAAAAATGTATATATGTGTAAACAAGTTTTTGAATTAAAAACCCCTTAAACTACTATGAACAAATTAATCTAGTTTTTATTAAAAGTTATTTAATAATTTATTTGCACAAGAGTTGCAGATAATTTTCTTAGGGAGGATGAACATCTGAATAAAAAAGTAGGAGCATGGTTTCATCTGTGAAAATTTTGTTTATTTAATCTCATCTCCCAGTTCTCACTTCTGTGAGTTGCTTGGGGACATTGGCTAAGATTCAAATAATTAATATGGAATTTGAATGTCTGAAGTGGTCTTGACTGAACTACCAATGCAGTAGGTGGCAGTTATGCAGAACATTTTACTCAACTTCAATAAAGAACTGGAATTACATTAGTCCTTGATTTACAGTTATAAATTTTTAGTAGTACCTACCTTCATTGAGTTTGCAAAAAATTTTTAGAAAGAAAACAGTATCAAAGATTCTTTTCAAATGAATGAAAATTGCCATGCAATCAGAACACTCTGTTTGCCTTTGCATTTTCTTAGAAAATTGGGCTATTAGAAATAAAATACAGAGACATTGCTCTTGAGTCTGATTAAGAGAAGTACTTCATATCAGAATAGTAACAGAAACAAAAAAACCCAGTTTTCAATTCTGTGCTTTCAAACAAATAAAATAAATGCAACATTAGGGATCATGGAAACATCAATTAGATACATACAATTAGCAAAAACAAACCCCAGAAAAGAAGTTGTAATTACTGTGTAGTCTTATTTTATGGAGACTCATTTTCAACGGGTGTAGTGAAAAGCAGGATCCTGTGATCAAGCCCAAATGAAGATATTTCTAAACTTACTAATTTAAAATTTCTGAGCGGAACACCAATTTTAAAATTACTTTGTCTTCTATTTGTTCTATAATATGAATCTGCAAACTAACAAATACTACAATTAAAAATAAACAATAAGAGAAAAACAACAACAACGAAAAAAACCCACAAAGTCTGCAGTTATCTGCATCTGTTTAGGTAATGGAGACAAAAAGTTCACTTCTGAATTAAATTTAGCCCATTAAAACTTTTTTTTTTCACTTAGCCTCAAGAAATTCTGTGTAATTCTCTGACATTAATGCATTCTAGACAGCTGAAATTCAGGGAAATATAGCTAACTATAAGTACATTTTTAAAAAGCCATTTTTAAATTTTTAACTCTAATTCACATAATTCACTTACTAGTTGAATAGGGTTATAAGAAGCATTAACTTATATGTACTTATGTACATTTTTAATCTTTAGCTTATCCCAATATTTTAATTAAATATGTAGTTGTGAAAGTGGGGAAATAGAGTCCTAACACCTTAATATCCTGTGCTGCATATTAAGTGATTTTCTTGTTGCTTTCCAGTGGATGGAAAAGATTGCCTCTCTTCTTCTTTATGATAATTATCTTGCAAGATGGAATTTCTTCATATTTTGATCCTTTAGTTTTAAGTTTTCCTAAACTAAGGGTGTCACATAGAATTTTTTTCCGTATTATTCTTTTTGTATTTATCTAAATTCTTTTGTAAAATACTCTCTTGAAATAGACTCCAATAAATTATTATCTTGCTTTTCAAGTTAAGCACCTTTGTTACTTTATTCCTCAATCAATTAGGTGTGTCAATTGTTTTCCAGAATCATTAAATTGACTAATATTTAGCTAGCACTAAACACTATTCCTACAGTCCTTGATGAACTCCAGTTTTTCCTATCATCCTGATTTATTTTGTAATTCTTTATTTCCTTTCATGTGCTGCCAGTTGTAATTATCTTTAGTTTATAATTTTATCATTGTCTTTTTTTCCTGATACTTTTTCAGCTGTCCTTTGTTTCAGGATATAAATGAGAATTTTGTCTTAGTAGGTGCAATAATGTTCTCCATTATAAAGGAGTAAGTTAGATATACCAATATTTGCAATTTTTCCAAAGGACATAACTGTTGTGCATGCCAAGTTGACCCAATTAAAAAAAAAAAATTAAAAATCACAATTATAGCTGGTGTTTGCATATCCTTTTCCACTGCTATCCACCAACAGATCATCCATCCCTTGACTAAAGACTGGAGACAATTTAAGTAGACACATGAATAGAAGTACCAAAAACTTTGAAAAATGTTCAGTAGAGACAGCAAAATTTGACAATGTGTCTTGTATCTGATAAAGATGATCAACCGTGTTCTGGAATGGCAGTGTCTTTTTAATGGAAGGTATTTCTCTTTTTCTCCCTGATCATTACAAGTTTACACTTCTCAAACATTTGTATGATAGCCCTATGTGCTATTGAAAATTATACATCTCATTCTGCAAAGAGAGTAAAATTATTTTCTGATATTCCTCAAGTCTTTGATTTTCTAACAAGTAGAGTTTGCTTTCAAGATTTGTCTTCAAACGGGGCTAAGAAATTGTTACAGTTTTATAGCGTGTAAGACAAAAATGACAGCAAAATGGTGATGGGATTTGCACATACAATTGATGTCTTGTCTGTCTATTTATTATCTTCCTGTCTACCTATTGATCCATCTGAATATGAGAATGAAATGAGAAGAAAAAAGATGCACTGTTACATCAGCTTATATTAACAGAGTGTAAATTCAAGGCATGTAGAGACCTTGATTTCAGTAGCTTCCATCTGCCAGACTCCTCTGTACAAAGTGTGCCAGCCCCTCTAGTCATCCTCCTGTGAAAAAAGGTTGACAGAATTTGGCTTATTAAAGCTGGAAAAGAGAAGGCTTCGGGGAGACCTTAGAGCAGCCTTCCAGTGCCTAAAGTGGGCTTGCAAAAGTGATGGGGACAGGTTTTAGAGGGACGAATAGTGGTAGGACAAGGGACAACAAGATTGAAACTCAAAGAGGGCTGACTGAGAGAAGACATAAGGAAGAAATATTTCACCATGAGTATGGTGAAACACTGGAACAGGTAGCCCAGAGAAGTTGGGTGTGCCCTATTATTGGAAGTTTTCGAGACCGGGTTGGATGGAGCTTTGAGCAACCTGGTCTAGTAGAAGATTTCCATGACTGTTTTAGGGGAGGATGGATTAGATTCCAATCTTCTATGATTTCATGATTTTATACTTCTTTATTTGTTCTTTCAGCGTTTTTTTTTGTGTGTATGATATATGACAAATCATTGTCATAGTCTGAGAATAAAAATATTCTAAGGGGACTAAATTGTCTATATGATAAACAGGAAAACCTTAAAACCTGCAAAGGTTCCTTATTTTAAATACATCATCTAGATGGATTCATTCTTCATAAAACAACACTA
The DNA here is from genome assembly GCA_013186435.1 of Turdus rufiventris. Lineage (NCBI taxonomy): Eukaryota > Metazoa > Chordata > Aves > Passeriformes > Turdidae > Turdus > Turdus rufiventris. The sequence continues at coordinate 281,821 of PYHW01009505.1, forward strand.
ATGATAGTGATAATGACGATGATATGATGATGATGATTAATACTACTAGTACTACTAGCACTACTACTGCTGCTACTACTAATGCCCTACCTTCTATTAATTTTATTTGGCATTTTACTGAGCATTAGAATAGTTGAAAGTATTGACCCACTGGAAAAGGATTCATTCTTCAGTAGTAATATATAAGACAAATTTGACAATAGTTTTAAATTTAGAACAACATTCTGGAGACTTAATTCAGTCTTTATTGCATAGGAGTTGTAACTCCCATTAAAAATAAAAAAAAAAGTAAGAAAAAAATTTTTTGGACTGGGGTCTTGCAGTTTATCCCAAATTCTGTTAATGCAATTACATTACTTTCTACCTCAGAAAGAATACCAATTGCAATGATTTTCCTCTCTAGAAAGCAAATTACATACTTAAGGGTGATGAAATTTGTGTTTCAGACTGTAAACACTTGTGTCATGTTTTCTTTCTTGCAAAATGATAATTTGCAAATAATAAAGCTGCCAATCTGTTATTTAAGGAAGTGCAATGAGTCAATATTGCATGGTTATTTGATTCAGACCACTAATGGACAAACTTGAAAAAACAAGTTTGATATTTCAGAAAGTATGCTTTACTCAGCAGTGGAACAAAGATGCCTACCATATTTGCTAGGTGACTAGAATGAAAAGAGCGAAGAATTAAATATCAGGAAGTTGCTACTTATGTTCAAATAAAGATTTTACATTTATAAAAGAAATTGTAGTTCTGTAAAGACTAAGAATTTGCAATCTGTGACAGATGCAGATGAAGAGAGTGTACACAGAAAATATGAGAACAAAATCATATTTAAAAATTTTGGTTATTTGTGTGATCTTCTTTGCCTAGATATCTAAGCAGCAACATTAAATAGAAGCTGCATATTTTTCACATTAACTTTTTAAATTACATCTCTGTGTACTTTCATCACGGAATTATTATTGATGCCATATAATGAACAGTGTTTTCTTCATAAATAAGCCTATCTATCAGATAGTGTTTAAAAACAATTCAAGGAATTTGTATCTACTGAATCAGAAAGATTTATTTAGTCTTATTATTTCAAGTTAAGAATAAGCTTTTAATTTCATTAATTCAAAGCTTATGTTTCTTCTGCACATGCCTGAAAGGTGTCTATCACCTGTCTGTATTACTTGTTTTCCTTTCTCTTCAGTAGAAGTGCACAGTTTTCAGAGGTTTTATAGGACCAGCATGCTGGGTTATCTCCTGTTCCTCTTCAGTGGTCTTCAGTGGCCATGAGGTTTGGATGTGTGGTCAACACTGAAAACTAAGATTAGCTTTTCCAAATACACTATTTGGGAGCACTGAACGCTGTTCCAGTACAGGTTTGTAATTATATACAGAGCATTTTCTCGTGTGATAAAAATTATTAGGTAGTATTTTGATGTATTTGGTTTGCCTTATGTTGCAAGATTTTAGTAACTGGGGAGAGCTGCAGGGGTGGGTTTTTTGAGAAGAGGTCAGGGCATGACCAGTGCTAAACACAGGCAGTTCCACAGGGCTCCAATGGACCCACTACACGGTACAACTGAACGTCACAGTCAAGGTGGTATACTTCTATTATAAGGCAACAAAAAATAAGTAAAAATTCTCCCCAGCAGTCAGAGAAACAACCCTATGAACAGCAAGGTAAGAGTAAAAGGAGGCAGAGGAGGGACGTATAGTTATTCTCCAGAAGCCCAAAGTGGAACAGGTATTTCCCTCCAATGCCTGGAGAGGACCACACAGAAAGAAATAACCACACTGTAGTCTGTGAAGAGTCCATTCTGGAGCAAATTTCTGACAGTAACTGCAGTCCATTCCGAGAATCCATGATGGAGAGGACTCATCCCAAAGGACTGTAATGAGCAGGAAGGACCCACCCCAGAGCAAGGGGGAAGTATGAGGAGGAAGGAAGGGCAGAGAGGAAATGTTACAAACTAACCATGATCCAACATCTCTCAGCCTTCATGTGCTATTTGGGAAGCAGCAGAAGCAGAAAAGGAGATTGAGGACATAGGAAAAAATGTTCCATCTGTGTAAAAAGTGTGAGGGGACAGGAAGGTATTTTAGTTTTTTGTCTTTTTTTCTCACCACCCAACTCTATGTTAATTGGCAATATTTTTTTCCCCCATGTCAAATCTGCCTTGCCTGTGATGGAAATTGGTAAGTGATCTTTCTACTTTTATGTCACCTCATGAACTTTTTCATCTACTTCTCTCATCCTCTTGAAAAGAAGTGAGCCAGTGGCTAGCTTTGAAGATCTGGCAGCTGATCAATTGGTGAAAAAGTCTGCAACAAACAACACGTAAAATGTTGGGTTTTGGGTGTGTATAGTGCGAAACAGGTTAAAAAACAAATGAACAAAACAAACAAACAATCTGGTCAGAAACCTTACTCTCGTTTAAGTCAATGAGAGGGGAACTTTTGATATTTAAAAATTATTTCTTTCCTGCAAAAAATTATGAAAGACAACTGGCACAGTGGTCTGTGCCTGCTACTTCATTTTCACTGCCTTACATTGACAAGAGAATAATTTAGTTGTTTTATTCAATTCTTTATCATGCTCATGTCTCTGTTCACTTCTGGATTTTCTACTAAATTAATTCAACAAATACTCATGAAAATAAACCTAGTAAGATATTTGGCATATATCTGTCAAGTTAAAAAACCTGAACAAACCACAAATACTTCTGTCCACTATGAAGAAAGGAAGGAAGGATTTGTATTTTAATATATAGGGTAGATATTTAAAATAAATACTTTTATTAGTCTTAGAGAATTAAAAGTATAAAATATGGAAAAAATGCCATGTTATATTAAGGAGGAGAATGAGATGAATGTGTCTAGCTAGTCTAGTCACTGTAAAAATTTTGTGCTAGTCATTTGACTACATATTAAACTCAGTTGCATCAGGGAGAAATAATGACATTCCCAGAAGCCATTAAGTGAAAAGCTACACTATATATTAATTTCATAGTACAGTATTTTTTTTTAACTGCTTGCATAAATTCTTATATTAAAATATCCTTCTGTTGGAGATGCCAAAATTTATGATAGGTACCAGGAGATGAAAAACCTAAGTGTGAAGACTAGCAAATAAATCAATAAATGGTTTAGGGAGTTTCTATTCCTTGTGATCTTTGAAAGAAATAATAAATATTCTTCAGATATGTCAAACTATATACACTATTTTGGATGATGGAATGAAGAAATGAGGATTGTTTCTTCTTAACATATGTCCTCTTGTTTATTGAAGGAACACCTGACTATTCAAAAGAAAAACAATCTGTGGCCTATTCACTTTCAGTTTCTCTTATTCTCATTATTTTCCTTTTTTTTTTTTAAATAATTTTAAATTTTTTTTTGTTATTGTTGTTTCCAGAGAGCAGAGGCAATCCATAACTTATTTAACATTTAATTAAGAGTAATGTTCTTTCAGGGAAAAAGGGAAAAACAAAAGAAAAGTTAATTTTATTGCTTTGGCTAAAACATGTTTAAATGCAACAATAGCAATAAAATGTGACCTGCTTCCTGGTAGTTTCTCTTTGGCAGACTTCATCATAGGCTTGAGAATAAAGTGCAAATGTATGTGTATCTGAAAAGCAAGAAATCATAAAGAGATTTTTGCACCAGGTATTTCAGGTGATTGGCTGAAATTCTCTGGAGGTACTTGTCTCTCCCATCTGACTATGGAAGGAGCTTACACAACTAGACAATCTGTATAACTGTAAGATAGCTAAAATTGCAAGAAATTAATACTACTTATGTGTCACCTACAATGAATTATAGCTTCCCCCACTCCCTTTGGGGAGTCTGAATAAAACTGAACATCTCAGCTAATGCTTAAGAAGTTTGATTTTAACACTTTTAGAGTACGCATAAACAAAAAGACCCATATAGAAATTAAACCAGAATCCTGATCGATTTGCCTGGCAATAATTAATTATGCAGTGCAAAACGAATGGAAATACACTCCATGTAACTCCCAAGGTGCATTTAAGAATTATCAGCACCATTTGTGGTTTTGTGTTATTGCCAAAACCAAATAAATCAATGAGGTTTCCTTTACAGTTTTTTCCTTTACAGGAAAAGAGACTATGAATTAATTTTGATTCAGATATTTGGGTTTATGTGCATAAATAATTACTTTACTTAAAATTAATTATTTTTCCAGGAATATAGTTGAACAATGTATGTCTCCCTTGGCTGACTTGAATGTTGAGTTTTAATCTCTGTACTACTTTATATGTCATTTACAAAATGCATAATAATTTGCAGAGAAGGAGACCAAACACTGAGAAGGTAGAAGCCAGATATTCAGTAGTTTTTACATACATAGCTCTCTTGTGTTTCATTAACAATTTTCAATTCCTCCTGAATATATTACTTGGAGACCAATTACAGAGCGGTAAATCTAAGTTATTTGTGATTAATAAAACATAAGAAATGTATACCCAGAAGAATTAGTAATGAAACAGAGAAAGGTTATGCTGCTTTGAAAGGAAATTAGCAGCGAGCTTCAGTTATTTGCCACCTTAGAGTTATTAGGAGAATAAAAAAAAAGGGGAAAAAAGAAAAGAAACACAGTGAAATTTATCAGAGATTTATATTTGAAAAGAGAAAATAATGCAATTGCATTCTGGTGGCTTTAGTGACAGCTGTGAAGCTCAGAGAAAACTCATAAAGATTACATTTTGAAAAGAGACCTCATAATGATACATAAGTATAAAATATGCACTCAAGAGTACATTCAGATATTCTGTCTCAATAGTAAATTTGAAATAAGAGGTGTATGTGTGATCAGTAAAGCACTTATTGCACAACTGTCAAATGTTCCTTCCCATAAGTTCCTGCTGTTATTAATTATTACCAACAGTGATCAAAATCCACAAAAGAATATGTATATTCTCTGAAATAGTTTTCCTTGTTCTAAGAGAATAAAGTAATTCTGTAATGAGGACATAATTTAATTTGAAGAAGATATTTTAACATAAGGGGAGAATGGTGGAACTTATTTATCCTAACAGTAGTCACATGTTAAGGTGACTAATCTTTGGCAGAATTCTCAGACTGCTCAGGTTAGTAGACACACTCAAATCACTCTCTTAGAATTCAGTGGATCACCTGGGGAGCTCAAGTAGTTGGAGTTGGAGGCCTGAACATTTAGTTGCTCATGTTGGATCAATCTTATTTTATAGGTGAAGCAAATATAATGATACATTCCTACATGTTTTTGATATTTAAGGATCCGAACACCTACACCTTTGCCTCTTCTTAGTAGTAAGCTAAAAATTAAAACTATTGCTGCAGACAATTTCTGGAAGGAGTTATTGGTTGGTGGAAAGGGTGGCTTCTGTGAGAGGATGCCAGGAACTTCTCCTGGCCAGACACAGTTGGCTTCAGGCAGCTCAATAATGGACATATCACAGAACAAAACTGAACACGTGAGACAAGCTGGCGGTCCCTCTGAGACAAAAAAATAAAACAGTTAAGAAAGGGTTAAATTACTATATGGAGAGAGTAGGGGGAAAATTAGTGAGACAACAATGAAAACAGACTGATGTTCTTGCCTAGAGAAGACAAGTTCAGAAATCCTTTATCAAGTCAGTTTAAGTGGTCTTAGTGAATGTGTTTTTATGGATCACGCTTAACTAAACCACTTAATTAATTCAGGTGGATGATAAACTTTTTTTTTAAATAGGATATGCTCATCTAATTTTAATAAACTATTTTATGATGCTATTAATATCTCTGTTGACAGTAAAGGGACAGCAAATTGCCACTGAAACAGAAAAGACTGCTGGAGGTGGGAGGAAGAGCAGAAATGGATCAGTTCTCATGCTCAGAAAAAAATGCCTTACAACACCATAATCAGTAATTTTTCTTCTTTCATGTTTCCTTTTGCATTTCCCTTTCCCTTTCCCTTTTTGCTTTACCTTTTTTCTTTCTTTTTTTTTAATTAATTTTTAATTTTTTTTAATTTTTATTTTCTTTTTTCCTTTTTTTCTCTTTTCTTTTTTTCTTTTCTTTTCTTTTCTTTTCTTTTCTTTTCTTTTCTTTTCTTTTCTTTTCTTTTCTTTTCTTTTCTTTTCTTTTCTTT
>PYHW01009505.1:291512-361084 GCA_013186435.1 Turdus rufiventris
AAAGAAAGAAAGAAAGAAAGAAAGAAAGAAAGAAAGAAAGAAAGAAAGAAAGAAAGAAAGAAAGAAAGAAAGAAAGAGAAAAAGAAAAAAGAAAAAAGAAAAAAGAAAGAAAGAAGACAAAATTTAAAGTAGTTACATGCTTAGTAAAGGAGATTAGAAAAACTAGAAAATTCTCTTTCTTAAGTGGAACATAAAACCTGTCAAAGAATTGTAAAGCCATAAGGCTGTACATAAAAGAATTAATGAACAACTAGCAATAGGCATTAAAATTAATATTAAAAACTTCTTCTAGCACATCAGAAATAGAAGATTTTCAAGAGAGGTGATAGGATTGACAGATGATCATCTCGAAAACAGAACATTAAAGGAAAGATAAAACATAATACAAATCTCAGATGAATTATTTGTATTAATGTTCACAGCAAATGAGTTTAGGCAGATACTTATTCCACATCGCTGTCTTTATAGGGTGGGATATAATAAAATATCACACATTATATGTTAGCAGTATGCTGTTAGAGCATATAAATAAAAGGCATAGAACTAAGTTATTTCAAACAAAAGTTCTAAAATAAATCAAATATAGAATTACCTAACTGTTAACTGGTATGTTAACTATCAACTAAATGTGCCTTATTTTCAGATGATAGGGAGGAAGCATGTAAGACAATCATTTTTAGGAACAGTTTCAGTGCGGATCTGAAAAACAGACTTGTGGGAAAAACAAGGAAAATTGGTTTATTATATAATGCAAACCAGAATTTGTTTATAAATGAGGAAACTGAAGACATGAGAAGAAGTAATACTAACTAAGAACTAATACTAGAACTAATTTTTATATCAAAAAATCATGTTTTAATAGTCTGTCAGAGTACTCTGAAGTAGTCACTAAGCATTCAGATAAGACTGAGTTTGGTAGAATGAGCTTGGATTTTCAAAAACTTTTGGCTTTTAAAGTTACTCTTATAAGGCACCATAAAATTTAACTGTTTTAAGGATGTAAAATATATTGCCTTCTCTCAGATTAATAACTCTATTGCAGGAAACAGAGGGGAAGAATGGAGAAATTTAGTGATGAAAAGAAGCTTTAGTGGTGCTCCATACTGAAAATTGTCCTGTTCATCATACCTGTAAAATTATGCAAAATAATAGGACAAATAGCAAAGATCATTATACTATTACAACAGTGAGTTAGCTATTCTTTTAAGTACTGTAAATACCCAGTAATTCTTTGATGTCAATAAAGAAGAAAAAGTTTGGGAATTCATTTTGAAAATAATTTTTCAATAATTTTCCAAATATGTCATGAATCAATAAAAAGGATATATTTGTTTGAAATAAATGATATTGCAAGGCTATAGCGGGCTTTAGTATAGATGGAGAACTACAAGTTCTCCAGAAGACTTATCATTTAACAGTGTGTGATTTTTCCTTAACTTCCGAATTTTTGTGATATTCACATGTAAAACTGTAGTGTAATTCCCAGTTTTCCGTTCACCTGCATTTAATGCAGACCATTTGCCCTGTATTTTCATCTGGCTATACTTGAAGCTGTTGCTGCTCCTGAAATCTTAGTAATAGATCAGTCCACAGACCAAAGCTTTGTCAAATGCAATGGACTTGAATAGGAGAGTGAGCTGCTATGAGAAAAGTACTTAGTTTACAAAAAAAGAAAGCTAATAATAGGTGTCTAGATTTGCTGCTCTTTCACTGTAGGCTTAACAATGATCTGGATTACCTCTCAGCCTCCTTCTCTCATTTGAAATTTCTTGTTCTATTCTGATAAACTGATTCTGTTGCTTTCCTCAAAACTCTGCTTCTTAAAGAGGATGAGAGCAAAGTAGAGAGATACAGGGTTGGTCTGAAAAGATGCTTCTATTCACCATAGAGTTCTTGGCCGGAGGAACATGCTCAATGCATCCATGATAGGGCAAAGCAATGAATCTCACTTGATTCCCAGTGGCACGAACATGGAGTAAGGCAGGGCAACTAAGACTTTTGTAGGCTGTTTTCTGATTGATTCAGGAAAGTTAGAATAGTAATGCTCAGTATCTTCAATAGCATAAATAACTTATAACTTGGTTTTGCCAAAGACCAGAAATAACAACAATACTTTCTGCTTAGGGCCTTGTTGATTTTCCTGTGAGGAATTGCAGCACTTTAGACTTGCCTTTTGAATAGTGTTTTTTGAATGAGTTGCACTAATTCTGCCTATAAGATTAATCACTAGCTACAAAGCATGTTTGGTTTTATACAGTGCTTAGAGAACTCTAAAATAGAAAAAGGCTTTTAAAAACCAATACAAATAATAATGAATTAAAGATTAAGAAAAGAGAACATTCAAAATGTTAGATTAAATAGTTAACAAGATTCTTTCTTTTCAGCTTAGAAAACAAACAAAAAGAAACAGACAAAACATCCCTCCCCCTCGACTCTTAATGAACCACACACAGAGAACAATTTGTAACAGAAATGAACCTCCATGAATCATCTGCTTCTTTGTTGATTCATCTCTTTTACCCCTGCACCTTCTTAGCGAGGCATATGTTGGTGGATGTTACTGCATCAGCAGATGGAACTTGGTGGGATGTAAATACTCGACCATGTGAGCAAGTGGTCCAACTGGAGCATGAATCCCCACAAGGTTAAGGTCTCAAACATTGCTGAACTACTTCCAGTTGGCATAGCACATAACACATGATGTTTTAGGTGTCTGTTTGATACATGAAATGGATGAAACGGCAAGACAGGTTCACTATCAACATTTTCATAGGCGTATAGATTGACTGATGAAGCACAAACTAAAATAGTGGGGTTTTTTTCAGAACGGTTCTCCTTCCTTTATGTCTTTTTTGACAGCTCAAACTGAAAACATGCTGTGCCTTCTCTGCATCTGATGCACAGTGGGTGCAATGTCAAGATTCAGGGCAGCTGTGAGAGGCTGCACAGCTGCTGCGAGGGGAGTGGAAGAAGGGGCAGAAGCAGCTGTCACTGCAGCATTTGTCACATGCTGCAAATTCAGAAAACACTGTAAAATGATGCTAAAAATTATACTTTTGGTCTGTTAATTTTGAATGCTGTGAGAACTCCTTATTGATAGAATTTACTCAATCCCTTACCAGAATGTTAGCTATGAAACAATCTTCACTCTACTTCTCAAACTGCAACACATGTTACTGAAGGTATTGCTATTTCCATTGTGTTTGTGGAAATATTTTACTCCCATTGGGATGCTAAATCTATTATATAGAGTTTAGGATCAGCATTTTCATGTTGCATATTGAAAGGTAAAGGATACTATTTTAATGGTATTAAAATATTTAATAAAATAACCCAACAAACAAGCAAATAAAAACAGGTCTAACGTAAATGACCTTAAAAAAGAAGACACAAATATTCAAAGAATAGACAGATTAGTATAAACTATTTGGTTCTGCTCTTTTTCTAGTAAAGCAATATTAACACGTATTTGAGTTTGGCTTCACATTATATTGCTCTTAATTATTATTATTTTCATTTTCTGTCTCTCTACACTCTGCCAACATGTCAACCATATTGATTGGAAGTATTTTTTCAACTTTTTCTTCAGAATACATATGTTTTAATGTTGAATATGCTAATATAGTACCTTTTTCAATTAAGAGCAAAGTTTAAATTTAAGTCTCAAGTTTGAACACGGAAACACTTCACTACAGATAAAATCCCTATTTTAGTTTTGTGTATTTAGCTTGTAGCCATTTTTCACTGACCAAAATAAGAAGCTTTCTACAAAATACCTGAAAGACCCAAGTCCATGATCTAGTGAGGACTAGATTATGATTGCAACTCCTGTAGTTTGATTCTCACTGTTAGACTGTGTTTGAAAAATGGAAAAAGAGGGGTAATGATAAAGCTTTCAATTTCCTGAACAAGGAGAAATTTTCTTCCAGCAACCAAATATCCTATAATTTTATGAATAGTTTTGCATATGGTGCTTCTGTATAATGTTTTCACAAATAATCCTGAGGTCCACAAGTGTGGACATTTCAGTATGTATTTGCTTGATCTTCAGTGGATTTCTTTTTAAGGCTGAAATTTTTAAGCACAATGAGTAGCAACTGGGCAAAAGGCATTGAAGTATTCTTTAACTGTAATCAAATAAAATCAATCAAAATACACCACATATATGCATATACATATACATGCATATATATATATATATGTGCAGACCAAGACGTATCATTAAGATAGATGGAAGTCGGATTCAATAACAGTGATACAGCATCAATTATTACATGTTTTTGCATGAGTAGTTCTATAGTTAATATAGATACATTTTTGTTCATCTTCATTCTAGGGCTAAAGAGTGATAAAATTCTACAAAGAATTGTCAAAAAAAAGCAGAGAAGACATAATGCTGCTGTGAACATAAAGTAGTGTTGAAATCTGGGCCCAGAGATAAGGAGCCAAAGGCAATTACTAAGACAGATGAATCATTAAAATAAACAAAGATATATTTATTCAAGCACCAATCCTCTAAGTGTCTACACTTCTAATGGCTAATGTAAACTTTTGAGTGGATTTAAAGCAGCTTACTGAAGCCTGGAGGACTTTAGGTGTTACCTGGTTTGAGTTCATTACAACCTAAAGCAATTCATTGGAGTTCAGAAAAGAAATGTTGTTAGTCTGATTCCTTATTTTTTTCTCCTAATAAAGTATGTAATAATCTATCGACTATGTAGACAAAATCCCCACTGTCTTTGTGCTTTTTTTCACTTTTCCTAATTTCCTTCTTTTGTCTCCCTCCCTTACTTCATTTCGTTATTCCTTCTCTTTACCCAGGAGTCTTTTCTTCTTACTTCTGGGATGTAGTTGATGAGGCTTTCACAAGGTCATGTTATCTCCTGTTTTCTTATTGGGCTGTTAGCTTCAGCAGAACCAGCTGACAGTGAATGTCTCAAGTTTTCACATCTAACTGTACAGACATCTGCTGGAGGTGCCCCGTTGAGTAATACAGCCTATGTAGGCCACAATTCTGAAAAGCAGAGATAATTGGCAATTCAGAGTGTTTCTCAAATACATCTTAATTCTACTGAGTACTTCCCCTCTTTCAAAATTCTCTCAGTGATTGTCTTCTGTTTTTAAGTGTCTGTTCCTTTTATTTAGTATCAACTTTTTAGAATAGAATCCACTTCTAAGATCCTAAGCATTTGGATATTGAAGAAATTATACTAGAGGAATTAGCTTAACTGACCACTTTTATCTAACGTATAATTAATTAGACAAAATCCTCACATACAAACCAGAACACAAGAATAATCCTTTAAAAGGTTAGAGGAATGTCTATATTTGCTACAAAGGGCACAGTGATTAAGAATCTCAGATTAGCTAAGAAGAATGTCACTTTGAATGCCTATAAATCATATGAAGTAAATTCATGTTATAGATTAATTGAAAACATCTCATAAGCAGATTTTTTATTTCTGATGTAACATCCTCTGATGATGTGAATGAGTGTGCTTCCTTTAACAGTTTTAAATGCTATTTGAAGTTCAACCTTCACAGTGTATTGCTAAAATTTAACCTCATAAGAATTACAACTTGTATTTGTTATCAGTTTTCCGTCTAGTTCTTTATTATCTAAGACCTAGCATAATTTACTTGAAATTAATCCATCTTTAAAAACAAATTTCTTGCATTACCCTTAAAAACTATAGGTAGAGCATAAAAATCCTTAATCTTACAGTCTCTGAGTGTCCATTTATACATCTGTTAGTTTCCACAGTTAGTAGAAAAATTTATTATTAGAAGAAAAGTAAAATGAAATTGACAGTTGAATATTGTTCTTTATTTTGCTAGATTACAAGCTTTAATTTTTTAAAAATATTTTATTTCTAAACTGAACCTCTATAAATCTTGAGGTCTCAGTGTTTGTTAGTCTTAAAGTAATAGAATATAGTTTTAAAATACTGTCAGCCAGTTCCACAAAAATAATGCAAAACATATAAACCTGCTGTCTCCCACTTACATATTAAAATAAAAAAAAAAAAGCCAAATTCCCAACAGTATTTGCATTGCTCTAGATGGATATGAAATCTATAGATATCTTATTAAAGCTCATTTGGCAACTAAAGAACTGTGCCTACCCAGGGCACATCAGTTTTGAGCATATACTGTAATTTCACCCAGACAAGAATTTTGAAGAGGATTATGCTGTCCTTAAATGTTAGCAGGTCCAGGAAAGAGTAAATGGGGCAAAGGAGGGGACAACAGCAAAAAGATAGGACAAGAGGTGGGAAACATTGGGAAAAGTACCCCACAGCATACAGATTCTGAATTAGATTGAACTAAATAAGGAAAAATCTGATCTAGAAATAGAATGGGGACGAAATACATTGCCCCTCTTTTCTTCTTCTTTTCTGGGTATTCATCTAAAATTAAATAACTGCTATATGAATTTTGCACTGTACAACCTGTTCACTCATACATACATAGTATTTAAAAGAAAGGATCAGATTTTTTAGACTTCTATTTTCATAGAATCACAGGATCATTAGGATTGGAAAGGATCTTAAAGATTATATAGTTCAAAACCTCCTGCAATGGACCAGGTTTCTCAAAGCCTTAATTTAACTGGCCTTGAGTACTTCCAAAGATGAGACCTGGGAAACCTGTTTCAGTATCTCATAGCCCTCACAGGAAAGGATTCCTTCATGATATTTAATCCAATCTAAATCTACCCATCTACCCTCTTTCAGATGGATGTGATTACCCCTTGTAAAAAGTCCCTTTCCTGATGTCTTGTAACTCCCCTTCAGATAGTGGAATTCTGCTAGAAGGTACTCTGAACCGTTTCCCTGGGCTAGACAACATTAACTCTCTCAGTGTACAAGGGTTCTCCAGCTCTGTGATCAACTTAGTGGTCTTCCTCCAGACTTTGTTCAAACAGGTCCATGTTCTTCTTATGTTGGGTGTCCCAAAAGTAGATGCAGCACTGCAGGCAGGATCTCATGAGAGTAGAGATGAAGAATCACCTCACTCAACCTTCTGGTCACACTTCTTTTGATTCAGCCTGTGATGTTATTGACCTGGGCACTCATTTTCAGGTCATGTCCAGCTTTTCATCTACCAACAATCCTAAGTCCTCCTCAGGGCTGCTCTCAGTCCATTCTCCACCCAGCCTTTATTTGTGCTTAGGATTGCCCATTCCAGATGTAGGACCTTGCACTTGGCGCTTTTGAACTTCATGATCCCTTGCCATATCAATGCATTAAGTATTCCTCTATTTTTTAGTGTTTTGATGCATTTGCTAGTCTATGTCTCAAAAAAAAAAAAAAAAAAAAAAAGCCAAAGTTTTAGCCCTGTTTTCACTTTTGTATATTATAGCTAGGGTACTATACTCAAGCAATTAAAAATGTTTCCTTCCTGAGTAAATGTAACTTGAAAATCTCTGACCTAAATCTTGGCCTAAATAATTGATACTGGGGCATTTGCAATGGTGGAAGCTCAGAAGTGAATTTTTTTCTGTAAATAAGTAGCTGACTGATTTTCTCAAGTACTGAGCATCTTTGCTGCTTACCTCTTTTTTTACCTCCTAAAAAGATGCATGATTCATCTGCTTTGAATGGAACACCTTCAAGTTGGATCTCAAAGTCTGAGCTAGTCACTCAAAATCCTTATTATAATCTATAGGGAGAAATAAATACATTGAAAAGGAAATTTATCCAATCTTAGGCCAGGCAAAGCCCAGTCAATCAGATTATTATGTATTAGAAGCTATTTTTGTTCTTTAGCAATAGAAATATCCTTAAGTATCTTTATCAGTCTTGGACATCAGCCTTTTAGATACATAAATGTCAGCTTAGTAATAGATCTAAATTTAGAGCTGCTTCTCCCTGAAGTCCCCAAAAATAGAAAATCCCACATTATAATGTTTTAAATATTTTGGTGTTGCAAACTTTCCCTAATTTAAGGATGTTCTTTTTAATGATATCTTGCCATCTTCCTACTAATAATATTAATCTATTAATACTGCTGTTTTGAAGCAGCTTAATGCAAGCAGCTCAAATCCATATTCATCTAACTCAATGAAAATCCCAAGCTATTTGTCTTTTTACTCAGGTTTTTACTGATACAGAATTTTAGAAATCTGTTCCCTGATCATTAAAAACTACCATTAAAATATTTTTCATAAATAATTCTCATTTATCAACTTCAAACCACAAAGGAAAGGAAAAGCAATCACAGAATTGCCAGCTTAACACCACCACGATGACCACTAAACCATATCCTCAAGTGTCATATCCGGACACCTTCTGAACTCTTCTGGAGACAGTAAATATTTGATTCTTCAGTACAGAAAATCACTGAAGAAAATCAAATACATGTACTTATATAAGAGCTCTGCTGCAGAATGAGTTAAAACTTGGTTAGACGATTCAAGAGATTTTAAAAAATAGTTATAAATGATATTATAAACATACCACGGATATATCTGTGTAAGCAGCTAGTATAGATCAGCATAATCACACACAAAACATTAACAGAACCTTTGTGACTGTGTAACCACTATACTACTGAAAAATTATGGGAAACTGCCTTGACTTTTTAAGAGTATTTTCTTTTTTTTCTTTTGTAGATGAAACAGAAGCATTCTACAAGGATATGTGTGAGAGTGACTGAAGATGCAAAAACAATTCTGATAATTGGAGAACAGCTAAAGAAAATACACAATGAAATGTTGAAGTACAAGCTATATTGGCTTTTGCTTCAAGTATATCACTGCCCATAATTAAATGGCATACCATGTTTTATATTACAAAACATAATTAAAAGTATAATGGCATTGTTCATTCAATTTTTTAAATAAATTGACTGGATACCTGAAACAAAAGTCAGATCTGCTCATGTAGTTGTCAGTCTTTCAGCCAAGTTTTATCTATATGTTATCTATGTATTATATATATTATATTATTTTCATTATTTCTCAAAGCACTCAACCATTTTAATACTAGTGAACTTCCTCCCCTTTCTCTACAATCACACTTTTTTTTAGTTATATGATGATCAGAATCAAATGAACTCATAGGGACACAGGACATTCTTCTGCAATATATACACATCATTGAATTCAGTAATGCTACTTGCAGTACAACATCCTCTGTGAACAACAAAACAAGCTTTATAGTACTTGGAGGTAATATTTGAAAATGATGAATAAAAATGTACCTAAAACTATAGCACTTCATAACATACCTTCTAGTTTCTTTTTATCTAATATGCTCTGTATGGTTTTTTTCCTCTTTAATTTCGATTTTGCAATAGTGGCAATGCATATTTTTTTCAGAAATTCAAAACTGCAAACCACATATATTGTGATACTTCTTGAATGGGATAATAGAAGCAGAGGATCAAAATGAAACTTTAATATTTTATAGATATGCCAGCTTCTTTTATAGTTATAGGCAAAGGTAATAGAAATTGTATCTTAATATCTCAGTTTTCTTAGAACTGAAAAAAGGATGAATACTCTCACAAGCCAAATGAAATGAAGTTCTGTTAGAATGAAGAGTGTGGACTGAATATAGAATAGAATCCCAGGAAATTATAGTGTAGACCCATTATATGTTGCATAGACAGTAAAAACATACTTGGAAGGGAAAGTAGGAACATATGAACGAATTTTTTATTCAAATACAATGATAAAATAATTCTGAAATATTTTTGAAATGCTAAAATTCAGACAGTCCAAACCCATTGATTACCACTTTGTTCAGTAACCAGGAAAAAACATAGTATGAGTTGCTATAAACCCTGCAGTAGGGAATCAAAGCATGCTAACAACTGTTGACCTCTTCTTCTTCAATTCTTCACAGATTCAAAAAAATTTGCAGATCCTAAGAAATAACTAGTTACAGTGCGAGTATTGCAGAGTCCTTCTCATGGTACATGACTGCACAGAGCAGTTTCAGACTAAGAGAATAAAATATTAGTTCATGTCTAAATAATATTTAGATTAAGAAAATAAATAGATTCTGTATTATCTGCCATAAACCAGATGATAACACATTTGATAAAGCTGGCCACTCAAATACTATGAACCTTCTATTTTCATATTTTCTGTATTTTATTTCTATATTTCTCAATTTTTCTATTGTTTAAAGAAGTATAATTAGTAATAGCTGTAATATTTTATCATGTCTTTATATAACTCTATTCTATTTTCTGCCAGTTAAATTTTACATTTGCTGTTCTAAATTCTTCTGGAATTAACTCTGGACAATTTAATGGGCATTGCTTTTCCCTGATATTTCATGTCTGTAGATTGCATTTCTGTGGTATCAACAGTGTGAAAAAAAGTGATCATATTCACTTGCAAACAGAAAAGAAAATTCCAAGACTATCTATCACATTTAACATCGGTATTTAGAAAGTTTTCTGGAAATTTTATGAGAAATAGAATCGGACAGGTTTTGTCACAGAAGAAGTTAATATCATTTGATTTACAGCATAGTAAGATGATATTTTTTTTTTATTAAAAACCAGTTTACAGCCTATGTTAAATTTGAAAAAAAACCAAAACTCAAACAAACCTTCATAAAATTTTTACAATAATTGTAATAACTTGTTTTGTTATTCTTTATGAAAGAAGGATCAAGGTGGGATGAAGTCATGCATACAGATAAGCATTCATATGTGCCTATGTAGAGAAATGCAGGTTGGTTTGGATACTTCTGAAGTATTGTTTGTCACGTGTAGTAAGAAGCTCTGCAGTATGAAAGGCTTTATTTTTGTAAACGTTTATATTTTCCTCCACTCTGTCTAAGTTGTTAAAATTTAAAATGGCAGAATTTAAAGCTGATGAAAACGTGTGAAAAATAATACATAATGTCTGCAGCAGGATAGATTATCTTAAGGCATGAAAACAGCAGCAGATGAATTTGGGGACAGAAGGAAGAGGACTTCGTCAATGACAACAAAACATTTAATTTTTCAGCCAAAAAGTATGAATTCAATTTTAAACAGCAGATTAAAGATGCAGAATTAAATATTGTGCATCTCTGACATTTTGAAAGTGAATATTTAATTTATAATTTACTGGAGAAGAATCAGAAAACTTAGTAAGCAAAAGCTAATTGCTACAGAGAAAAAGCTGGTTTAAAGTTCACATTGATGTACTATAATACACAAAAAAGATGAGGAGTAGGTCATGCTGACTGCTTAACCCAACTCTCTAGTAAAATGTTCACAGATGGATGCCCAACTGCTTGAGGGCTTGGCAAACATATAGACAAAACCCCAGATAATATTGTTATGCATAGATGTGTGGAATAAGGATAAAATAGGCAATATTTAGTGCCCGTATTTGGTATATCCATAAATTGCTTCATCATTAAATGCTTAATCCACAGATGATGCAAAACCCCTTTTGGAAAAACAAAAACAGCTTCGACCATGAGTATATGACCTGCTAGGCCTGGGTCTTCTCTGCTGCTTCCCTGCAGGGTGATCCCAGGGCTTCCCTTTGCTGTGAAATTTGTGACTATACAGAATAAAAAACCACTAATTTCAGCATTCTTGTTCTTTTCTGAATGTAAATCAATTCATGATATACCACGCATCTGGTGAAAATGGAGAGTAAAAGCCACAGTAATTCAGACTTCACAGTAAGTAAAATGCCAAGATTTTCAGAGTGCTTACTTTGAAGCATACAGAGCAAAGAAGTAAAGAAAAAGTTAATATTGATTTTTTTTTTTTCTGAATTAATCACAGGGTGAATTCTCACAGTGTATGTGAGTAGATACCTAATGAGAACTTTGGTTTCATACTAGGAGAAGATGAAGAGAGTTCATCTAAAGCAAGCAAGATAAATGAGTAGAGGGAATTTGGTGGCATAATCTACAGGGATTTATAGATGAAGTGGCTGTCACTTGATGGTGCTGATGAAGTAGAAAAAGAATTGTACAAAAGACTAACAAGAAGAAATTAAGAACATAAAGGAAAGCAAAGAACTGATGAAAAATTGCAAAAGACTAGTAATTATTAGTTGCATGATCTCCCAGAGAAGAAGGAACATCAAAATCAATTGCAGGTGAATTCTTATGGGGCAGAATGGTTGTCATGGCCAGATAAAGGGTTAGTTTCAGTGGAACGAAAACCTGCTTATGTGGAAGATAGTCAAACTTTACAGGTTGTTTTTCAGTGTTGCTAAACAAAGTGCAATAGGTATAAATCTGAGGAGGAGACAGAGATATCAGCAATTATAGATAATAATTGAAATGGTTTAATAAACAGTAGTAATTTTGCAGTGATTACTCCGGGGCAATTTTTCTTGCCTACTGGAAAACAGGGAAGATGAATTGTTCATGTAATGCACATACTTCATCAAAGGGCAGAAGACATATCCAAGAATGTAAGTGGAGTAAAAAAAATACAACTGCAATATATCTTCCTTAATTAAACAGTAGCTTCATTACAAAGGCAGCTTTATGAAGATTTAAAAATCTTTTGAACTACATTTTTTGTGAACAATTATATGATTAAGTGCATTTTATTGTATGTTTCCAAAGTATTATTTTGTAATATAACTGACGTTGCTGGTAAGTTCAAAATAAAATCTTCTGAACTGCCTTGAGTCATGTGAGACAGTAGCTTGTCATTTGCTATTGCTGTGGTACTGGTAACAGTTATATTGCCCCCATAGACAGGAACATTTCATCCTTTTCAATTATTATTTACCAAAACACAATTTTCCAATTTTGAACAAATTCTGATGGAAAATTTCTAAGTTCATCCATAGTTCATGTTATGGCAAAATAATAAAAATTTGCTTTTAATGATATAATAATTTGTGGGAAGTTCCATTCAGGTAATAAATATTGTGAATACAATTAAAATTCTCAGATTCACCAGAATAAAATACAACTAAAAACTAGTTGTGCATATTGCCAGTAAATAATACCTCAAGAGGAATTTTTTAATGCATGTGCATCTTATATTTTAGCAAATTTTTTTTTTTTTTTTTGGTATATATGTGCAACTAAGTATGTGACATACTTGCTATGGAATACATTTATAATCAATGTTTTTACCTGACTATTAATACTGCCACATTTTGACGACCATAAGGCACACCAGATTATAAGGCGCAGTATAAGTTAATGGTAAATTTTCAAACTATTTTCGTATATAAGGCGCACTGGATTAAAGGGCGCACTTTTTTTTTTTTTGAAACATTGATCCGTGCACAACTTTCGCAAACAAACAAATTACTAATGGAATCCCATGATCGCGGGGTTTACTGGCAGGTGCTCAATTTGCAAACATTTTTCACGGATCGGCGTAGCCTTTAAACGCAGCCTAAAAAGAATCAAAACACTAAAAAAAATACAGGGAAAAAATCACACACTTTTATTAAACTTTTAAACAGCTTTATTTTACAGTCGGCTCTATTCACCTTCCATGAAATCTTCGAACTCTTCATCCTCTGTATTGGAAATTATCAATTGGGCGATGGCAGCATCCAGCAAACCCAAACCTGTATCACCCATGTCTTCATCGTCAGAGGCATCAGTTTCAGTACTCTCGATATCGTCACTGGTCAGTCCAGGAATGATGTCAGCCTTCGCGAACCCTCGGATTACATTTCTGGTGGATACTTTATGCCAGGCATCGACTATCCACTAGACTCATTAATGTTGAATTCTCTAGGCGCAGATCTATTTCCATGTTCTTTTGCATGGTTGATTGCTTTCAATTTAAAATATGCCTTGTAAGCAAGTCTCCTTTGTGCAGCCATTTTGAAGTCACTTTAGACTTAGAGGACTTCCGATTTCACAGGATACTAATAAAGCGTAAAATCAGGATCAAGGTCAACAAGCTTGTAGAATGAAGGAAATGTGTCCATCTCCCCATTAGCACCCCCCCTTAATAACACCTTAATCCCCGGGTAGGCAAGAGCTTTTCTCTGATTGGTTTATTGTGGTCAAAAACATCCGAATCATCAAAATCGCCACGCCCAAACAATCCCCTAGTCTAAACAACATAGGTGAATCCACTTCAACCCATTTTTGCTTGGGAAAGGTGTGGCACAGTATCAGTTAACAGTAAACTTTTAAACTATTTTAATATATAAGGCACACCAGATTATAAGGTGCACTTCCAGATTTTGATCAAATTTTAGGATTTTAAGTGCGCCTCACAGTTGTGAAAATATGGTAATTTGATCCTGACAGATATATTCAAAGCCCTTTGAAGCACTAATACCAACAGTAATAATTGCTAAACATCTGAAAATGGCATTGGTTTTATTTATTAAAAGATACATGGAATTGCCTTAAAAATTATTGCCGGTCATTTTAATGTATTAGAGATTTTGACATATCAGAAAAGTCTGAGAGACTTGGAATTGCTCTGGATGGAGAAGAGTAGGCTTATGGGGACTTAACAGATTGTGAAATACTTCATGGAGGAAAGTTAAGGCAGCAGATTTTTCTCATTAGCATTCAGTAAAAAGAAAGGCAGTAAAGGGCAAAAACTGAATTTCAAGAAAATCTATTTAAACATCAAATAATTAGCTTGTTCGTTGTAAGGGTGGTCAAACAATGAGACTGCTTTTCCCCAGAGGATTTGTTGCTTCTATGTTTGGAAATATTTAGAAAGTCATTGGACATGGTCCTTGGGACCTTGCTGTAACTGACCCTGCTTTAAGGGGAGGTGAACAAGCTGATCTTCAGAGGACCCTTCCCATCTCATATATTCTGTGACTGTGTGTTTTGGGTTTACTGGTTTTGTTTGGGTTTTGGTAGACAGTTTTTTCTTTTTAATAATATACACAAGATCACTTAACTTAGCTCAAAATATTGTTTTTGAACTTGTATTCCTGTTCATATATGAGTATAAGAAATAAGGATGTAATCCAAAAAAAGTATACCAAGTCAAACAAAAAGATGTCCACTGACATAAGCGCTCATAATTAAGGATTCATTAAATATTTGTAAGTCATTCTAAATACAGAATAGAATCCCAGGAAATTATTTTTAAGTAAAATATTCTAGAAATAAATAAATAAACAATTCTTCTCTCCAAATGCACTGAAACTTCATAAATGTTTAATTTTTTCTATTATTATCACAAAAAAAAAGAAGTGTTGGGTCACAGTTGAGCCAATATTGTTGAAAAGAATAGCAGCACTTTTTACTGGGTTTATTCCAGTGCTTTATGGAGATGAAGTAGATTTTCAGCACCTTTTGTGCAGCACGGATTTGTTCACACTTATTGTGACTAGATTGAACTAGTTTTATTTAATGATTGTTACGATTAATAACATAGCATTTCAATTGAACAAAATATTAAAAGGAGATAAGTGAATTTTTGCTTAAGTAGCAAAATGCTTCTCATTCAAAGAAAATAGAGTTTTAGTTCCTCCAACCCCTAAAATGGATGTTTTGAATAAAATCAGGGTGCCTCTTACTCTAGAATTTATTTGTGTAAACAATTCCCCTGAAATAAAGTAAAAAAACATAGAGATTTCCAGCCTTTCTTTAGGAGTGTGCCCCTCAGGGAAACAACAGAGAACCACCTCGACACAATGTGTCTCTGCAGAGCAGATGATTTACCCTAGGTAATAGCCAAATGGAGACAAAATGGTGCATACTTGTTTTGTCATTTCAGTTTTTCTCCAACAAGCTGAAAGATTTGCTAAAACATGAGAGACAATTATACACTTAAATAATGCTTCATGTCTGATTTAACAGTTTCACTGAGGAATTTATTGAAACTACGATACATATTTATATGTATATATATATATACATATACATACATACTACATACATACTACATACATAAGATGGCTAAAACATAAATGTAAAATTTTGAATTTGTCTTGCTAGGCTCTTTGTCTAGTTAGTATGCTTTTATTTGCCACAGCATGACAGATGACTTATCCATAGAGGTACCAGCCTTGGTTATCAAAGCTGTGAAGCTAGCAATACTAGTAGTTGTAAGTTGATATTCATTCTCCATTTCTGCGTCATGTTTTACTTCATCTTGAAAAAGAAAAATCAGATTTTTTTTTTTTTTCCCCAGCATGTCTAAGATATGGAAGTCTATGCTGTTTCAGGTTGGTCAAGCAAGAAATACAGACGACTCCCATAAGGGGGAATTTTGCATTCTTGCTGATACTGTAAGTGTTTTACCACTTTAACTCTGCTGAAGATTTCAACATCTTTCGCAGTACAGATTAAGTAACTGAAGAGTGTGTAAAACTGTTGCAGCTTTCAAATGCTTAAGATGAGACTTTAGATCTAAAACTAATACAGTCATTGAAGGGACTACCTAAAGTGAAACATAATTGATTCTGAGTAATTGTTGGCTTCAACAGACTACCGTAAGAAAATCCCTGACCTCCTCACCTATGTACAATGCATTTCTGAAACACATCCATACAAAGAGATATTTATTTAGGTGAAAAATCTGAAGTTTTTTACCTTTATGGCTTTTTTTTTTTTTATTATAAGAGGTAAATAATAATACATATTCTAATATTCATGTCTCCAGATTAAGTCCCAACTCTTCACATTCCAAAAAAGAAGTTCCTTGATTGTTAATAGGTTGCTAGTCCCTTGTTTCCTTCTATTCTCTGGTTACTGGTTTCTATAAAAGGTGGGAAAACATTGCATTGGATTTTAATTTTTAATATTCATCTTGTTTTTCCTGTTAAAGCATCAATGTTGTTATCTCATATGTAACAAAATTACCAGTGGCAGAGTCGTTATTCACATGAAAATTATTTTACCTAAATAACCAAACATACAGTGTACTGTATTGGAAGATTTTGCATTTGTGGTGTAACATCTAAAGATACCACATTTAGATCACTGAGTGGCAGTCTATAAGAAAATTGATTTTGGGGTGATTTTCTCAAGAAGACAGAGAGAGAAATTGCCTGAATTGTATGTTGTATAATACACAGTTACTTAAAGAGAGAATTGATGGCATACTTGGTGTAAAACATTAATAATTGCTTTAATACACTTTCAAATACATTGTGTACTGAAAGAAATTACTATATGCAATACCAAGCAAAAGGAAATGTAAAGGAAATGAAATTAAGTACAGAGATATTGGGGATTAAATGTTTTGTTCATATTAAGAAAATATTTCTGAAACAGCTTGTTTTAAAAGCAAAAGTGTATACATTCATAACATGAATAAAGAAAGAAAATTGCTAAAATAAAATGTCTATATTTTGATTAAATTCTTCTAAAAATATGGGCTTAAAAATTAAAAGCAAACACACAAACAAATCCAAAGATAATAGAAAGTAAAACCTGCACAACCCCATATCAACAAAAACAACAACCAAAAAGGCCACAATAAAAAAAATTACTTTTAAACATAAGCTTTGACTATATAAGTAGCTTGATTAATACTACTTTTTGGTAACAGTCTGAAAAAAATTGCCAAACTGTTTTAGCTTGCTAGCTTTTTATGAATGAAAAGCTAAAATGCTAACTGAGTGACAAATATGACTGAGAGAGAAGCAGAAAACATTAGAGGTTTCAAGATTTTTAACTACTATTTAATCCTTTTTTGGAGAAGGAAATTGAATAACCCTGAGGCAATTAGGCATAGATTTAAAACACCCAAAGTGACTTAAGGTTTCTAGAAAAATAATTTTAGTGCATTTCTACCTCTTTCTATATTTTTTTTAACTCCATTTCTTCTGATGTGTGCAGTACTCATAGAAACATTCTCTTTGTGTTGTGGCATGAGAGAGAGAAAAATTATTTTGAAGGCAAATGTCTTTAACATCATAAAATATTAATATCTGTGTTTAAATTACATCTAGAAGAAATTTTTAGGTGTAGTAATATGGGGTATGCCTAAGATGGCTGAAGCTATGTTGAACATAAATCTTTCTCTGTTGGATAAGCTAGTTTTCCAGACAAATAAATACAACAGTTTTAGATATCTCTAAACAAGAGAATAATTCTATCCTAGAGATGTTTCAGTGGGAGTACCTGTGTCTTAAAATAAACATCAGAAATATCATTAAAATTATTTTGTGATATGGATATTATACAAATATTCCTTTTATTGTTTATGTCACATCTAAATTCTCATACAGACTTTCTAGCTCCTTTCCCTTTCCCTTTCCCTTTTCCACTGACAGTATTAAGACATAATTGACTTGCACTTGACATGGAAAAATACTGCTCCCTATGAATCTTAATTGCACACAGAAGAGCATCACTTACTCACAGACCCCCCCAAAAATATTTAACTGTTTAGATACTGTTACATAATGTTTTAACCAAGACCTTTACGCAATGGAGGGAAATATAAATAAGCATGGGAGAAAAGTTTTTAAAAGGAAGCAACAGGTCTCATTGGAAAGTCAAAATTTCATGATCACTTCAATATGATTGCATATCTACATTTTTATATTGTAACTGTTGTGTGAGGGTAATATTCCAAAATTCTTTTGTCTTAAATCTTGGCTTAAATCAGGCTCATAAGTGATGTCCCAACACATCCTGCCATGTAAGAGGACTAGAGTGATTTACCAACAGTGATCGTAACAAATGTTTTCATATTTCATGCCTACCTAATACACAGGACTGTCAGGTCTCATGACCCTAAACTGTTTCTTCATTGAAGGCTGTAAAAATGAATACGATCATTACAGTTCATAGATAAGAATGCATGTACAATATTCTCACTAAATGAGTTTTTATGATGTTTTATTTTTCTAGCACCAAAATTCACACCATATCCTTCTGTGTGTGAAAGAATACTACTTCTGCAAGTACAAAACACATACACTGTCATTGCCATAGTTCATATTCCAATGAATTAAACAAACTCTGCAAAAGCTGTATTTAACATGTGAAAACAATCCAAGACTTGTCCAAAAATATACTATGGATAACTGTATTTTGCAGAGAAGGTAGCTCATAGATATTGTACATATAAACTTGTATATATAAAGTTGGAGAAAAAAATCTGAAAATGAAATACTGCTAAAACAACAACAAAAAAAGGAATCACATAATGTCTCAGCTACTTCCATTTACCTGGAGTAATCTTAATGCAAGATTATGAAACACCAGCTAAATTCTTTAATCATATACTGTGTCTTGTGAATAGTTAATATTCTGATTTTTTCTATGCAGAATAGGATATTTCTATGCTTCTTTTACATGTTTGGAAGGGAGAAATTTCTCCCTACTATGGAGAGAAGGCATCAAACATCACACGGAACATTTATGTTCTGTGGTGACTACTGCAATTCTGTCTACAGTCAATATTGATAATCTGTAAATAAGTTTCAAGTTCATTTGGAAACTCTCTAATAGATTAAGAGTTGCATCTACGTATGGGATTCAGCCTGAAGACCCCACAGGTTATGTATACTAAACCATGCTCTGAATACACTATTGCTCACCTGCGTTTGTGTCAATAAACAGACAATGAAGCAAGGCTGAAAGTCACAAAGTTTTCCTGAATGATTTCTTTCACCTCTGTCAATGTTAAATGTACCACAGATGAAAGTAGAAGTTAAAAATCAATAAATAATTTATGCAAAGACATTTGAAACCTACTGATATTGCCATTTTAAATCCTATGTGCTTCTTTCACCATTGTATAACAACTGAGGATACTTAAAAGCACTATTCTACATCAGTGGTCCATAAGCAGCACAGCTAGGCTGAGCCTAACTGGCCTCTGGATGCTACTGTTGCCTCAGAGAAAAGTAGCTGCAAACTCATTAAACTGGTTGATGATCCTGTAATTCATGCCAATAGTAAGCTTCATAACTAATTCTTGCAGGACTTTTGCTTGGTTTTAACTACCTTAATCTTGTAGTTGTTGCACAATAGGTTTTGAGAGCACACATGCAAGTCTGTGCTGAAGGTAGATCTATCAGCCATCAATTTTTCCAACAACAAGAACTATGCTACCTTTGACTTTCCTCTGGATTTAATAGCTTTGGTTGAGGAAGATAATATTTATTCCTTCATGTACACACAGAAAAAAAGAAAATATTGCACTTTCTCAAAAATCAGATATCATATTCAAAGCATAAATGTTCTATTATATTTATTCCGCACTTATTTCCTTTATTTCTACTGTAATAAATGTCTGATTATGGTCTGTTAATATTAATGACTATATATGTAACATGTAAATGTTGTGTGATGGAATAAACCATCTTTTTTTGTGGTATGACTCTATCAGTATCTGGGATATTATTAATTGAGATATATAACTGAAGGTGATATGATGAAGGCTTCTGCTTTTCCTGTTATTATAAAACTTCAATGTTGCCTTGCTACATATTGTACTTAGTAGTTTTCCTATGATAGTTAATCAAAAGTCTTTGTCCTGCAATAGCCAGAAAAGAGTAAGATCAAGAATGTAATTGTATCAAACCAAAGTTGGAACAGGTCACATATTTTACCTAACAAGTCTGTTCTTAGTTCAGAAGAAGGAAGGTTCTTTAGTTATGCTAACAAAACCCAAAGATATATATATATAAAACCTATTGCTCTGTTAGTAGATGTTCATTCTGAAAAAGAGAGCAACAGAACAGTTCTGCCTAGAAAAAGCACGTAAAATTGCATGTTAAGGTTGTTTTCCCCCATGAAGGTTGGGAAACAGAACTCCTACTCCATTTCTTCTTTTATACTAGTGGCTGACCTTTTCTATTTAATAGTCAAATGGGTTAAACAACTACAAATGCAGTCCTCTCAACAGCTCTTCTCATCAAGTCTGGTTCCACCACCAAACCGAATTTGGGCCCTGCAAGGCCAATTGCCTTACCTGAACTGTCCCTTTTTGAAGTAGGTAACAAACAGGTTCTCTCCTACTTGCACTAAAATAAACTAAAAATATCAAGTCAAGCAGAGCTTTTGTCAAACATATCCCAAGAAAGAAAATGAACAAATTTTCCAGAGAAAAGAAACATTGGCTAAACAGAAGTCAGTAGCAGTTAAAAAAGTAGTCACGGCATATTTACCATGAGATTCTCCTTTACCCCTCTTAACTGTAGAGAGGATAACAAGGATAACAATCTAGTTCAGCTCATTAATAAATGTAACAACTTCTTAACCTCAGAACTTGTGATAGATGGAGCTTTAATTTGTATTTAATGTAGAATTCAATCTAGAACAGACTGAGATTGATGAGACATTAATCAATCAATCAAATCTTGGTCAGAGACAAACCACTAAAGAAAGGAAATGGACAATTAATATATGCATTTCAACTGACAAGAAGAATCTAATTAATTTTCATAACAACTGATAAATCCTAAGAAAAGAAATTACCACACAGCAGTTTCTGGGCCTGGGCATTTTATCTGTTTTTTAATGTTGTTTTTTGCACTGGGCAAGCACAACACTAACAAATAAGGAACTGTAGACCTGAATATTTTTGGGCATTATGTATTTCCTGAAAGGACTGGAAAAGCAATAAATGACTTTGGGAATTAGAGAGATGTGTTTACTCCTCTCTCTGTCTCTCTCAGTAATAGCATCTGAAGCACCAAGGAGTTAGTTACTCTTCTGTCTAAGAACAAGTATTAAAGAGGGACAAGAAAACCCTATAACAGAGAAGAGGAAAGCAATAGATTTTTCAAAATATATTTACTTATTAGAAAAGGCTGCTCCTAAAGCAATTTACTTTTAAAGGAAAAGGTAAAAACTGAGGAGAGGCAGGTAGTAGAGTGTTCCTGCCATCTGACTTTACTTTGTCATTACTAACATGTTCTTTCCAGATTAATTTGACTAACTAAAGAATAATTTTGTTTCAAACAAACAAACAAACAAACAAACTAACTAACTAACTAACTAACTAACAACTCCCCCAGCTATTTACTGACAAGAAAGGAAGAAGAAAAAAATAAAGAACGATCAGGGGGGTTTTTTGGTGAATGTTATCTATGTGCAAAGGTTATTCATAGCTTCATATTATGGTTTGGGTGGGAAGGAATTTGAAAGATCATCTAGTTCCAGTCACTCCCACAATGGGTAGGGACACCTTCCACTAGATCAAATTATTCAAAGGCCCATCCAACCTGGCCTTCAGCACTCCCAGTGAAGGGGCATCCACAGGTTTATGTTTTACCTGAGGTAAAAGGTAATGTCATTCTTGTTCTGTAAATGTTTTCATGTGAGCCAAGATTTTACTTCCTGAGCTTCTGCAGTAACATCAGAGAAAAAATATTACTTGCTTTTCATTTTATATTACTTGATTTCCTAGCACTATGACTGAAAACACTTTGAAAGTTAAGTTTTTTATAATGTTATTTCTTTTTCATGTCATTTGGTTTGAATTAAGATTTTTTTTTAACTTAGATTATACTATTACTCAGAAAAATATGTAGAAGGATGATGGGAAATTTTGAGAAGATTTCTTAATTAATTTAAGAATATTCGTGACCTCTCTTCTTAATTGAAGAATAAGTAGAGAACTCATAAAATTACAGAGTGAAGTTTGGACATTTTCATAGACAGCATTAATAGCAAAGAGATTCAGCTGCTCTGAAATGTGAAGGAAGAAAATAACTTAAGGCAGCTTTAAGGGAATTATGTGGAAAGCCCCAGACATAATCTGAAACAGCAATTACAGATAGATACTCTTCTATTGTTTCAGTGGAATGATCTTCTTATTTTCTTATTCATTCATGCTGAATCATTATTAATGAGTTTATTTTCCAAGGATTTAGAGAGCAGTCTTCATTCCCAAGGAGAGAAAGTTGAAGTGGGAGATTCTGCAATAATATCTCTGACAAAGAGAAAAAAGAATATAAACCTGGGGGAAATGGGAGAATGACGTCCTTTTAAAAATGTCCTTAGTGGTAATTTCCTGATTTCCATGCTACTGATAAAATAAGAAGGAAGTTAAAGAAGGGATAGCATTTTCTTTTAAAACTTTTTTATCACTGATAATTTATGGAAAGAAATATCACATGATTTAGAGTTACTTGATTCATAAAATTCTCACAATAACGATACCTGGCTTTTGAAACATTCCCAAATTACTTTTCATAACAATGCTTGCATGAAGACTTTAAGAGACTAAAAAGGAGGCTTTCAAATTTTGGGTTCCTTATCAGAGTTCAATAACAATATGTTTCTGTAAGAAGCTTTAGAACACAATTGTTCCTTCTTATCTTTTGCCATATGTAAAATGTATCTTTCTAATATTATTCTAAAACTAAGTTGGCATTAAATTCTTTTGAAGATAAGACAGGTGTAGTTTTCACTTGGGAGGTTGTGGAAGTGAATAATGGATTATTTTTCCATGCATGTTTATGAAAGAAAATTAAAAACTAGATCTCTCTTAGTCAAAAAATTGCCTTTGTAATGTAATTATCCTCAAGGATATATCTATAATAGTTCAAAAATATTATTCCTATCAAATGGATATGATGTTCTGATAGCTATAAAGAAAAAAAAAGCAGGAGGTGCTTAGATGCTGCTTAAGCTTTAGAGTTTGGGGCACTTGAAATACGTTTGTGAGGATGGCAGGTAAGTCTGCAAAAGATGAGATCAGCTGAAGTCATGATGAAACCCAGAGAAAATATTGCAGAGAGAAAAAAAACTAGAATAAAATGAATGTTAAGGCAATTGAATCTCACCCAGAGAGGCTACCTCAGATACAGATGTCTGATTTTAGGGAACAGAGCTTCATTCCTTTTGCCCTTACTAATTAAGCTCTGTGTGAAGGTTTTGGGGGTTTTTTTTTGGTTGTTTATGAGTTTTTGGTTTCTTGTGGTTTTGTTTGTTTGTATGTATGTTGTTTTCTTGGGTTTTTTTATTTTCCTTGTTAAAAAACACCTCAGTTTAGATATTATCTTGATCAAGTACTCATTCTAGTCAAAAGGACAATTATTCTGAGGAAATTAGTACTGACTGTTATTTCCTGCCTAATTATTTAAATTCTTATCAACAAAAATTTTAAAAAACCCTCAAGTATAGAAAACTAAAAATTCATTCAAAAACATGTTTAACTTTCTCAACAGTATCTGTGCAGTAACAGCACCTTTTTTAGAAGACTTGCATGCTGTAAGAAGAAAGAAGCCTTTTAGTTTCTATTTTTTTTCCCCTTTTATATATGTTTGTATTTGTATCAATCTGATATATTTGAATTACAGTATGGTAAAAAGAGAAGGAAAATATACTATCATCCAAAGCATGTTTCTACAGTTATCCCCTGGAAGAAGTGTGACAATATGGCCTAAATAGGAAAAAAAATTGCAAACAAACTTAAAAACTCCAGCAAACTCCATAAACATCTACGCTTTGAAATATTCAAGTCCTAATACAATTGTGTAGAGATTATGTGCATTAGTTTGCCACAAGATGTCAATGTATCCATGATTAAAGTATAAATTCTACATGCTTTCTTCAGAATCTAAAAGCACATATAACCATGTTTATAGGTAATTCTGCAAAAGCTTTACCAAAGGTATGACTAAAATATAAAATTAAACATTCATCAAAGATATGTGGGTGGGTCTAAAGGCTTAGTACAAGGCTGAGAAAACCTGTGTTAATCTTGACATGAGTTTGGAAATAAAAAACATTTTCTAAAACTACAATGTGGATTCCTCAAACTATCAAACTGACCTATAGCTGAAGCATTTTCCTTGTACTGTAGTATCTTCATTAAAGTTCTGTTCTGGAAGCATCAGGATCTTACTCAGAAGGAAAGATACACCCTGAAATTTCTGTGAACTGATTTGGTTGGCAGCCTGTGTCAACACCTGGATATAAGCACAGTCAGAGAGACTGGGAAAACATTGTCACACAGATGCCCAATACTTACAGAAGTAAAGGTCTTGTGGAGTCAGTGCCCAGCCCTCTCCAGATCCTAACACACACACTGGAGAGAGGGGATATTATGTTCGTCAAGGCTGGGCTATGCTCACTTACTGGTGAGCCTTGTCTCAATGAACAGGAATTTGTTATGTATATGTGCATGTATATATGAGGGAGTGACAGGACATGTGTAGAACTTTGCTGATACAGAACATCTCCCATTTGTCCCATGCTCCATGTTTAATATTCTTTCCCTCACTTTGACAAGGGGCAAGTAAACAAGAGTGTTTGTGACCATGTTTCCACGTTACCTTGTTACAAAGAATAATATGCGATCTGGAATTTCAACAAAACTAAAATTTCAAAAGAAAAAGTTATGCCATTTTCTCAATGATAGAGATGGTGCTTTTGCTAAGAAAAATAAGCAAAATGAGAGAAAACAGAAAAAAGTTAAGATGGATTTTGGGGATTTTAATCTGAGAAAGTACAGGAAACTTTAAAATATTAGATATTAGATATTAGATATGCATACACAAAAAGCCAAACATAGTTTAGCCTAAAGGAAGAAAGGAGAAGAACTCATATGTACAAAGATGCTCTTATTTAATTGTCATATAAGAAAGTGACTCTTCCTTATTTGGTGGAATTGGTGAAACCTGAAAAATGCAGGGGATAAAACCTGATTTCCTCCAGAACCGTAGCCACATGCTTCTTATTCAGTCCTCAGTATTCAGTTTCCCATCCCTTTTGTATGCAATATATATATTTTTCCTCACTTTGTTGGTTTCTATGACTGAATAGCAGCACATGCTGTGACTTGCTCTTTTTTACAGGAAACAAAAAAGCTTTTTTCAGTAGCTTTCATTTGTAACTGTTTTCTATTGGCTATTGATTTCATGAAATCTTTTCGTTTGAAAGTTCTCCTACTTGAACTACTTTAACTAC
Source organism: Turdus rufiventris (assembly GCA_013186435.1). Lineage (NCBI taxonomy): Eukaryota > Metazoa > Chordata > Aves > Passeriformes > Turdidae > Turdus > Turdus rufiventris. The sequence continues at coordinate 317,273 of PYHW01009505.1, forward strand.
TTCTGAAGAGTTATTAAACATTTGAAGTGTTACTTAAGAGACATAGACAGAATGATTTCATCTCCTTTGTAATTAACTGCTGAAATTAAATTATTTATAGAGCAATCCATTTGTTCATCATAAAAAGTTCATCCTATCACCCCTTCAGACTGTTATCCCATGTTGTTCATTGAGGGCCAGGAAACTTTAAGTGTGTTTTTCATCTGTAGTGTTTCAAAATGCTATCTTGGTTTTATTATACATGATTGGCTTGCTTTTCTCTTTGCTTTTTTTTCACATAAGCTCAATAACATATTTTGCTGGCCCACTCACTTCTTCAGATTTCTGTATCCTGGGTCATATATGCAAATTAGCACACCTGCAAAATTAGAAAGTAAAAGTATTAAGAAATTTGCAATTAACATTCATTATTCATATAGTTATTGTTCTAATAATTAACATTTTAATTGCTTTTACTTTCTAACGATAATATAATGCTTTCCAACTCCATTTGCAATCACTTTCACTGAAGGCTTCTGTATAGGTTGACACAATTATTTTGAAGCTTATGGAAATTGAAACTGATTGGAATTAACATTGGATGTACCTTAGCCCACCTCACTCCTTATTCATTGGTGTAAAGCATGAAGCAACCTGGACTGAAAGTACTCCCAAATAAACTTCAGGGACCATGTGGAGCAACACAATAAATGTAGTAATTGTTTCCCTCGTATTTGGATTTTCAGTCAATGTAATTTGAAATATAATACATGTTCTATCCATACATGCAAGCAATTTAGATTTTGTATATAAGAAATAAGATCAAACCAAAACAGCTGTATATCAGAAAGCCATTAGGCAAAGTTTTGCTTGCTGGGTACAAAGTAAGTTGGACTTGACACCGTGTAACTCCAGATGTTTAGATGTTTATATTACTTACCTTTTCTTTGCCTCCTTTTTTTCTTTTTTGGCTCAGTTTTGTTGGTTGCTTGTTTGTTTTCTTTTTCAGTATCAGAAATGTGTATTAGCTGCCTGAAGTTCATCAGTCTCTGCTGTATACCACCATTTGCAGACTACTAGTTTGTGTGCTAAAATGGTCATTTCACATCTGTAAGAGATTTAATAAATGAGTAAGACCGATATATGTCTGTTGTGGTTTGTCACTGCTGAAGCTAGAGAATGAAATTCCATAGCAGCCTTATTACTCTGGCCAAGTCCTTGAAGGGAAAAGCTATTAGCCTTTTGACCCTTAATCACATTTTTAATGTAGTGAATTTGTAGGAAGTTTCTTCTACATCCAGCTGTACAGCACATGGAATTGGATTATTATAATTGCCAAGTGACATAGAAAATGGACATTTATCACTGTTTGTTTGGGTTTTTGTTTTTGAGCAGGACAACTTTTGAGAGAATATATTCAATAAGCTAATGGTATCAAAGCAAACATCCACCACCTACCCTCTTCTCAACTTGTCTTTATATGTGGAGCATGCTACCATATGTATGGAATATCCCATGTGCATACTGGGGTCAGCTATTCCAGCTGTGTCCCTTCCCAGCATCTCATGCATCCCCAGCCTCACTGGTGGGAAGGGCTGAGGAGCAGAAATGCCTTGGGTCTCTGTAAGAACCTCTTAACAATAACAAAAAACTTTCCTGTGTTAACAACACAGCAAAATTCCAAAACACATCTCCTTACTAGCTACTGGAAGAAAATATTCTTTACCCCAGCTAAACTCAGCGCAGTAAATTGCATCACTGTTTATAAAGACAAATCAATCCATTAAAAAAAGTGAATTTTTTAAAGACACACCCACTGTACATAAACTCTCTTAATACACACATGCATATTTTAAAACATCTTGAAAACAAAATAAAAATATTTTATTTATTTGTTTAGTATGCAATCACAGAGTAAAAATTGATACCACTGAAAATATTTCACATTTTTGCTTAAATCTAAACACTCCGCAAGTTCTTTCTGTATTGTTTCCTACAAAAAGCTGTTAAATCAGGTCCTAAAATTTCTGGAGCTTATAGTGCACAGAATTACATAGTTATAAACATCACCAAAGTTACAAGTCCATTTTAAAATTTTCAAGTCTTAATGACAACCGTAATGGAAACAATGACCTTTCTGTGTTTCAGAAGATCTATGATGACTCAAATTAGAGTACTTTATGTGCATTTTAAGTAGACTTCAAAAAAATAAAACTGAAGAAAAGGTTTTTCCTGAATGTTTTGCTAATTTGCAAAACTAGTCATAAGAAACAATGAAAACACTGATTTTACAAAGTTTACTTTGAAAGCCAAGTGAGTTGTTCTGTCTCTGGATACAGGTACACGAAGGTATTAGTTCCAAATTTTGTCAAGTTCATTCTATAAATTCCATCAAAATTTGCCAAACTGTCAAGATGTTTCCTAATTTTTTTGCACTGTTTTTCAGGCAAGGCAAAAACAAAAGCCTTGTTGGTATTAAATGGCAAAAAATCCTTTTATTAATATTACGTTTTTGGAGCTCCTCAAGAGCTGAAAAGTGAAAAGATACTGTCATTAGTAAATGTTTCGTGGATGTTTAAAATATAGAACTCATTAAGAGTGGGTGTAAGTCCTAGTAGCCCTTGAGCCTCAGGAAAAGAGTAAACTGAACACTATATTCACTCAGAGATTTTTGCAGGAATTTAAAACAACATCTTTTAAGAATGTTTTAAAGCAAATATCCCCTTGACAAAAGCATTTGCATTGGGGAAAAAAAAAAGTCCTTTTTATATCTTCATGCAATTCCTGTAAACAGGTTTTATCATTGACTATGTATATAGAACAAGCAGAAGTCAGTGAGGAGTTACATTTACTGTATTTTTATTCAAGCATAAACTGTCTAGTGGAAAAGTGTTTTGCTTGACAACTCGAAAAATGTGAATTTTCCCCTGCTTTGACAGTATAATTCTCAATAATAGTGAAGCTGGAGTAGGTATCTTGGCAACAAAACCAACTTTTTGACAAACTCCGTGATGGTTTCCCTGAAGGCTTTGTTCATGTGGCAGCACTTTTCAGTATTTAAAACATCAGTATGTTGTTCATTGTCTGTCATCTTTGTTTGTATCTGAGATCTAGCTTGAAAAAGCAGTAGGGAGAATAAATTCATTTGCTATGAAATTTGTTTGCTCACAGTAAATTAATTTGCTATTAGATTTACAAATAGATATACATGTACACAAAAAAATTATTTAGCACCTTAAAATCACATTAGACAGAACTCTTTTGTATTCCCAGAATTTTAGCAAGATAAAAATCTGAGCAAAGCTAGATATTACTAGCTGAAAATAGTAATCTAGAGTCTGTAAGTTTTCAACAAGCCTCGAAGTTCTGTTTGCACTGCATTTTTCCTGATTTGGTTGCTGTAACAGCTACCAAACCAGAATAACAATAACTAGAAGCAATTTGAACACTTTTGCAGATCTGTCTTTCATCAGCAAATAATGTACAAGCAACTGCAGTTATGGAAATTATCTAAAGTTACCAGTACAAAGATCAAACACTTTGCAGTGAGAGAATCAGAATGCAACTAGGCCACTTTTTCAGGTACTGGCGTCAAATATTTCTCAAGATACAAATAGGAAGTGTGTGTTAGGATGTTATGCGTCATTCAGTAAAAGATAGGCCAACTTTGATATTTCATATAAAAAAATACTGTTGACTTCATAGAAATTCTTCCAAGATCTATTATATTCTGTCAAAATATCCTTCATTACTCTTTAAAGCATGTTCACATCAATTATTGCTTAATACTCATAACTAAAGCATTTTTCATGCATAGAGCAAGATTTTGAAGGATGGTTGGGAATTTCAACTCAGTAATGATTTAGAGTATATAACCCTTCTGAAAATGAAGCTCAAATAATGCAGATTGAATTCTGTCAGAGTTATTACAGGACTAAATTTTCCTTGAGACATCAAGATTAGATTGTTGCTTTTGTTATATATGTCTTTTTAGACTGTATATTTGTAAGCGATTCCTTAAATACCTGCCTATTTCAATAAGGACTGGTTGAATTGGTTCAAGAATTTTGACAGGAGCTGATGCTGCCTTTCACAGATTATTTCGTTTTATATGTATGGAACTCTTGGTATTATCCCATTCTGAATTTTACAACTACTAAAAAATAGAACTATGTTTCATCAGATGATTATTCTTCTGGATTTCAGTTAATCATATCTTTTTCATTTAATTGCAAAATAGTTTTGGGGAACATCTATCAATGTATTTACTGTCAAGGCAGAAGCCTGGAAATGATGAAACATGGTATTTTGATACTTTAGCAAGAAGAAAGCAAGTCCATTGATTGTTCACAGGTACACTTACTTCCAGAACTCAACAAGAAAACTGCTAGGACCAGGAGGAGTGCTGATGATTTGGTAAAGTGCTAAGATAATCTGCTACATGCAGCTGATGTTGATTCCGAAGAAGCCCTTACTCAGCACAGCACTCAGTAGGTTGCAGTGATTTTCTGAAATTGTTCATAACATGAATAATATGGCAAAAGTCTGGAGACCTGAGTTCAGTGATTCACATAAGGGCTCAAAACAGTATGTTATGAATATAAATGGATAATTTTAGTTTGTGAGACAAAACAGCTGTTTCAATGAAACTAAGTCATATCTAAGAATTGTAGCACTGAAGAGGGAAGCCTTTTCAGGTACTGGGAAACGTTCTTGGTTTGCTTACAGTGAGTGAAAGTGAAGTGAGAATGTATGTAACTCAAATGGCTGTTTTGACCAAGATATTTCTGCTTGCTCACTCTTGGACATTCAAAATAAGATTTATTTTATGAAGGCTTTTGGGGACAATTAGGTTTTTTTCCCACATTCTTTTCTGTTTGCTGAATAACTTCATGATTCTTATATTTTAAAATTTTCAGTATCATTTTCTTGAAGAATGTATAACATTGGTAAAGGAAGAACTAGAGAATTTTTTTATTATTCCTTTGCATGGAGAGAGAGAAATTTTGCCAAGATCTATATGCCTTCCACCCATTTGTGAAATTTTTGTTGCATTAGCATCTTACAGGTAGTTAGTTTTAAATTTATAAGGGTGTATTTAAGGAAAAAATTCTTCATATATGTGCATGACAATTTTGCCAGCTAAATCTCTGTGAAGACCAATCGCTGTTAATTAGCAACTTTTCTGCTATCTGCATACTGCTGTCTATGCCTGCTGCCTTTGCTTTTTTTTCTTTGCATCTCTATGAAAGTTCTAAGATGAAATTTGAGTTCCACAAATTGTAGAAGCACACAGAACATTTTAAACTCAGCCTTAGAGTTAAAAGTAGTGGCAAGGAAAAGAAATAGAAAACAATAATAGAATTTCTATAAACTTTAGAGAAGTACAGAGTAAAACCATGGTAGAGCAGATGGGAATGCATAATCAAAGTATTAGAATGGTGACAAGATGGGAGAAATATACATTGGTGACTACGACTTCCTAACATTGACTGAGAAAATGGGGCCCAGGGAAAGGGTATTAACAGCTCAGCAGTTTTTAGCTTGACAGTCACAGGAATGTCAAGGTGTCTTGGTTTCCAAAGTGCATTAAGAAATGTCTCTAGTAATCTCATTAAAACCTTTTTTCAAAACAGGGTATGGATATGTAAATAAGACATGAAGAAAATACATCAAAAAAGTGAAGTGCACAGGGCTTTAAACTGTGCATCATTGCTTATAAAGAGAAATTTGCCACGTGAAACATCTGTATAATGACCAGATTTTGTAATCCAAGCGACCACATTGGAGAAGGAGTCTGATGTCACTTTGACCATCTATGATGAATCATGACAAACTGAGATGTATACGCTAGAAGCTGTGTCACTTTCCTAAATATCCCCAGCATTTTAAGTGAAGGTGGGACACCAATCTGGGAAGAAAAATTACTCAATTTATGTAGAATTTAACTGACTCAATTGAGTCGGTCACGTGTTTGTATATTTGAAGAATCATCTGCTGAAGTAAGTAGTGCATTCATGTGTCTGTACTCTCTGCTCTGTATAATGGAGATGAAAAGCTGCATGGAATTGTATTATGGTTCTAGTTAACTTAATTGAAAAGAACACATTAAACAATACAATAATTGGACAATACAATAGACGTATTGTCTATTTGGTAAAAACTCTAGCAAAAAATCTGAATGAGGTTACAAGAGAAGAACCTTTTGAGATTTATCTTTTGAAATGCATTGTGGATTAAATAATTAATTTTTTAAAATAATTACAATATAGTTGTGTTTTAGTAGCATAAAATGGTATTTTTAGTCATGATACCATAGACAACATGAAATAAAATGTGCTGCCCTCTCTGAATGTTTTGCTTTGATTTCACTGCTTATGACTGCTTTGAACTTTTGAAACTTCTACTACACTCCACCAGTGTGGGAATACACAAAGAATTTCTACTTCCTGCTGAGATTTAGATTTCTGCTTCAAGAAATCATCAATACAGTGTCTAGCATTTAAAATCTTATTCTATTATTTTTTTCTTGAGGATTTTTAATGTATTAGCAGTCCAAATACCTTTCTAGATGATAGATATGATTTGCAAATCCTTAACCAAGCTCTCTAATAAGACCACTATTTAGAGGATTTATTCCTTACTATGAGAAATACTGAACAAGTTGTGGAGAACATCGTTTTTTGTAGCAATTCAGGTAATGGATTCATAAAGGTATTATTATGACAACTGCCATCTTTCTCAGAAACCAGAAAAACAAAACCCCGTGTAGCTTGAAGTTCATGTTTGCAACAGATGAAGATCTTCTCTGCCCTGTACAGAGGAAATGGTTAACTACCTGGAAAGTTACAGAACAGCTACAACTTCTTCCTTTGTCTTTTGAATCTGAAAATCTGAAACTTGAGAAATATTTAAACCACTCTCCAAGGAAACTAATACCCTCTTAGCCATGAGAAAACTCTTAAAAGTTTGTCATGAGTAGTAACTCATAGTTGCAGCAAGGCTTTTGAAAAGCTTTGGTTTAATTAAATGTTTTAAAAAATTAATGACAAAATTTAAAAGAACATTATGTTCAAAAAAAGGGAATTAATTTTTTAAAAAGTGAACTAACCAGCAGTAGCCTAATTGTTTACAGTAAAAAATAAAGCGAGAAATATTTTTTTACAATAACATACAATTATACTGTGAAAGTAATGTCAGGATTTTTAAATGGTAAACAAAATAAGGCCTTCCCATTATCTGGAAATGGGATTAGAATTTTGTTATAATTAACCATTTTGTGTCATCTAGCAACCTTTGCTATTCACTAAGACATTTTGGGACATACAGCTGTACTAACACTGGTGAAAAAACATCAAAGGAAACAAAGTGCAGCAGTAGCAACTGGGGGGTGACAGTGCTGCTGTGGAATCATAACATGCAATGAACCATGGACTCGACCGAATGTTTTCAGAATATTTTTACACATAAATCCAGATTTTACTACTAAAGAAATTAATAGAAAAATCAGACTCCATAAAGCATTTTGTATTGATTCATCTCTGATTTCAAAAACATAACTTCTATGAAAATGAGAAATCTCAATCGCTTCACGCTTTATTTTTGCTGATAGCATGTTTCTTGAATGCATTATTTCTGAAAAGTAACAATTTTTTTATTCAGAATTGGCATTCTCACAGCCTGAATAGCTTTGCTATAGTGTTTTCTGCATTTTAGTCTGATTTTGTTTGAGTATTCCATAAAACAGAAAAAGCCAATTAACAGATAAATATGCAGCAAGCATGGACAACTTATAATGATGAGTTATTTGCTAAGTCTTATACTAAAATAAATATTCACAAATATTGAATTCACTACTGTTTTCAATTAATTTCTTGTGAAAAAAGTCCCCAGATGAATTGATGTTGACTCTTACAATGCAAAATACATTCTTTTTCATATTATGTTGCCATAGAAAATAAGCTATGCACTGCCACATAAGCTTTCATTACATACTGCTTACTTATTTCGGGGTCAAAGTTCAAATTAATTTAAAGTTAACTTTCCAACTTTCCAAGTTCATAAGGAAGATTTTTTTTTTTTTTCTTTAGCAGTGAGGGTGGTGAAAAACTGTAATATCTGGCATAAAATGGTAGTACACGCCCCATCCCTGGAAGCATTCAAGGTCAAGTCTGATGGGGCTCTGAACAACCTGATCTAGGGGAGGAAGTCTGTGCTCATTGCAGTGGGGTTGAAGCAGATGAACTTTAAAGGTCACATTTTACCATAACTATTCTAGGATTCTATGATCCTATGATAATATAATATGTAAAAGACATATTAAAGACTCAGAAATTTACGCTGGTTGTTTATTTTTTAATCCAAAACTGAGGCACTTAATGTGCCTATCCAAACTGTTATCTCTAAGTAAGTTTCTTTAACCACATCTTCTATAATAAGTTAAAAATGTTCTTTATCAGTTAATTGGGACTTAAGAAAAAGCAAAGAAAAAAAACTCTTTCCAAACAAAGGACAATCAGAAAAACAAAAAGAAATACAGTACACAATGACACTGTAATTTTCAAAATAAATTAAAATTACTAAAATGTATCAAATTATAAATTTACATGTGTAAATGCCAAGAAAAGTGTTCATATATGGCCTACAGCAACTAATTTTTTTCTGTGTTTTCTGATTTTTGGTTTTGCATTTTTTGGTTTGGTTTTTGAGTTTTGGGGTTTGTTTTGTTTGTTTGGTTGGTTTTTCAGTTTTTAGATTTGTCATCATGATAAAATATGTAATATTGATGCATCATGGAAGAAACTTAGAAAAAAGTGCCTTGCACTGTCTTTATCACTACTGTGATTTTTTCACTCCTATTTCCAGAAAACAGCATTTCTTATTGTGTTTCAAAATGTATTTAAGCAACACAATGTTGTTATGTACTTCAAACTTCTGTTTATATTCAGTAGAGATAAATACATTTGTTAAATGAGTCTGACCTATTTCTAAGCTTGCATTATATTAAAAAGTTCTGTGGTTTACCTTTTTGCTACTGGATTATTAACTAGAATGAGACTTTGGACACATACCAGCATGAAAAAGTAAAGATCAAAGGGCTACATACTAAGACAAGATAAAGACAAAATATTAAGAGGTTTTGAAATTTTGTGTTTAAGAATATTGTGATTCCTCCAAGGGTCTCAAAAAAAAAAAAAAAAAAAAAAAGCTTCAAAATGAACAGTACTGACACCACTGCATAGAAAAGCATGGTGTGAACTCATACAAGAATCCTCATCAGAAGCTGGCAGGTCACCATTTCATGGAACATAGATCAGGTTGGTCAAGTAGCACCTGCCTTTCACAAAGCCAGTCTGTCCAGGCTGGATCTGACTCAGCAGAGTGTTACTCGATATTTCCCTCTTTTACTTGCTAGTAAAACCACTGCACATCATAGGCTAGGATATCTAAACTAGTTGGAGATGATGGTGGGTGGTGTCTCTGTTGAACCTAAGCCAACCAACTGTGTATGTTTTAGAGTCTCTGTGTTCCAGCCTGAGCACTGGAGAAAGAGTCAGGAGACGTGTTCTGTTGTTTCCAGAGGTGGTTTATTTTATCTAATCTAAAAGTTCTTTCCCTGACTAGCCACAGTCCTTCTAGCTAGTCAGCCCCAGGCACACTGCCCACGCCTGGGGATGGCACTATCTTTTATAATAAAAAACTACGTAAACATTATTTATAATTATCTTCCAATACCTATCACTTATATTGTACAGTCTGGCTCTGCTCTAGACCAATCTAAATGTGCCAGCATCACCAAAAAGATGGATGCTAGGAAGAAGGAGAAAGAAGGACAGAACATGCCCAAGTTCCTCTATCTTGACCCCAGATCCTTATTATAAACAATCTTATAAACCGACTTTTTCACCTTATAATAATCTAACCTACACTCTACTTATTTTTTGTGACTTGTAATTCTTCATGTAAGGGTGGTAGTTTTTCCCAGGGAGAGAAGTCAAAGGCACAAGGTTTTTGGGCACTGTGCCAAGGCTCCTGAGCCCCCTGCCAGGGTCTTGAGCCATCCAGGGAAGCCAGAGGGATGTCTTGGATTCCCATAGGAGATGGGCATGGTTCCAGGGATATTAAATTTTCCTTGTGTGGTCTTGAAACAAGGTGAATCACCCAGCATGGCTGTGTCATTAATTACCATGATTTATAGATGTTAACTTGGTCTGTGATGGTGTATAAGAGATTAAGAGAATGGGTCAGTAAGATTCTAAAATACACAAGGACTAATGTATGATACGTAATATATATCACCGATTGCAAATGTATTACTAGCAAAACAGACTTTTTATATAGTATAACAGCAGACATACTTCTGAAACTGTACCAGAAGGGACTACAGCCATCCCAGAAGTGGAAGGACAAAAGAAACTGACTCCAGAAGTGAGCCCAGAAAAGGACCAATAAAACAACTGGCAGATTCTTGCGTGGATTTGGGAGTCAGTCAGGCATCCCCAAAATTCATGCAGGCTTATTTAGCAAAATGAATACTACATGCAGTATGGCAAGTCCTCAGGAAAGGAAGTTCCATTTTTGACAAATATTAAGCAATTTTTAGGCAAAGAAGATGTAGGATAACACCAATTTGAGCAGCCAATAGATTATGTTCACTTGACTTTGACAATTTATCAAATTATAGTCAGACTTTCTAAAGCACATTAAAAAGGAAACAAGACGTTTCAGGATGAACTGCATGTGCCTTGTGAGCAAATACTAAATCTCATACTAGAAAGCACAGGTTAGACAGAAAGATGATAAACAATACTGAAATAACATATGTTTAATTAAAAATAATATTATGTTAACTGACACATTCTAAAATCTAATTAAAGCATCAGTGTTCTACAAACTATGGCAAAATTAATCTGAATTGACAAGGTGGGAGGGAGAGGGGGAAAATTTCAGATATTAAATAGGACTCTTTAAATCAGCACTTGACAGCCTTAAATTTTGAAGGAAAAAAAAAACAAAAAAAGGAAATAAATGGAACTACATCCCAGAACAAGAGCATGAACTTGTTACAGTCTGTAAAAGAACACACCTATAACAAAGTATCTTGTGGAGAAAGACATAATATATAATATGAGATACAATCACATCATTCACCTTAGAAGTCTGAAGGAATAGCTCAACTATAGAACATTACATGAATAAATGAATCCAACTCCTTTCTGTAGACTAAAAATATGGCTCAGAAGATATGATATTGTGTACAGGCATGCGTGGGTTCTCATACACATCTTGGAACCAGGTTCCTGGATGTGAAAACACATGAAAAGTGGGAAGCCAGGATTCTTGAAAAGATCAAGGTGTCTGTAACATTCACTTTCATGGATCACTTCAAGAAATGCTAAAATATATGGTCTTGCCAAATCACAGCAAGTCTTCAAAGAAATTTTCTAAAAACTAGTATTGTTTTTAGCTATTGCTTCCTAAAACTCCTTGATATAAAAAAATAAAATTTAAAAAAAGCGTTTCAAACACTATAAGTAGTGAAAAAGAGGTTAGCTGACTGAAGAAATGCATGCATGCTGATGGCAGAAAAATTGTAAAATGATTTGAAAACGAGCATGAGGTAGTCTTGAACAACTAGAGAAGTTTCAGTAAAAAGCCTCTACTTGTGGCGTTATAAATTCCTGATAGCTTTTTGAGACTGTGTAAAGTTAGCTCAGCTGTAGGACCAGTGCAGATATGGTAGGTATTTTTCTAAACAGTGTTTCTGATTCTTTTTATCCCCAGGATGGTTTTATGTCTTGGAAATACTGATTATCACTTCAAAAACTGTTTTCTCTCTTCATATAGTGTCATACCTCTGAGGCTCTCAGTGTGGGAGAAAAGGAGAAATACAACTAGGGATTGAAAACCATAAGGTTAGGCTTTTCTCGTAGGTTTTCCCTTAATTCCTGCTCAACCTACACAGTGTAATTTCCTTCCCTTTGTTTCTTCTTGTTCTTTCACACTATGGAAATCACACATGTGGGTAAAGCACTCTGTCAAAGCTTAGATAAATGCTGTTTGTTTGTCAGAAAGTAGCTACCCCAATGTGCAAATATTAACAATTATTTTGAAAAGCAGGTTATTCATTACTCACATTTCAATTGATGTTGCTTCTGGAAGAAGACATCAGCTCTTGGAATAGTTATAATAATTCAATGACCAAACATTCCATCCTGCTGTGAAATCTTGGCTAGCTGTTTGATATTTTACTGGAAGAGGCACTACAGAACAGTCCTAGTGACTCTGTATCTAATTACATTTCAATTGGATTAAAGAAAGATCTTGAGAAAGATATTGTAGCTTGTCAGGGGGTGAGGGTGGTCCCTGACAATGCTTTTTAGGGTTCAGGGTTCTTCAGATATCAGGGTAGGAGTGGCAAAAATAAATAAAGAGCAGGTGCAACGGCCATGAGTAGTAACATAAAGAACTTTAATAATGGTGAAAACAAATGTGGGACGAGGCCCAAAAATCCGAACACAGATCTATAGGGGTTGATGGCCGAGGACCAAGATGTGGGATGGTCCAGGGTATAAAAGGGAAGCAGGAAAGGAGGTGCAGTTGAGGTCAGAGTCCAATGGGTAGAGGAGAAAGTGGTGCAGAGATGGGGTTAGAGAAGGTAGGGACCAATGGGGAAACGAGGGATGGGGAACATTCTGGAAACTGGAAGTGGTAATGATAACTGGGAAATGAGAGTCGGGAATATTCATAAGGCATTAACATGGGCGATCCCATAACCCCTTGGAGCTTTCTCCTCTGGGTTTATCACAAATTAAACTGATGCTGCCAGTGATGAGAGTTAGGGTACAGATCTTCCTCGGTGATGACTCCCACAGTAATTCATATATCTCCACCTGTCAGGAAACCATCCTGTCTAAAAGTAACCATATTTCTGTTTTTTAATTTATAACATAAAAACAGCAACAAAAGGAAAGCATTATCCTTTTATTTGACTACAGTACAATTTTCATTCAAGTGTTTTTCTGGGTTTTGTGCCTCCACTACAAAACTATAAGAAGCATTCAGAAGAAGAAGCCACTAGGATAAAGGTAATAGAAAAGGTGAACAGGAAATCAATGGTATATGTAAGAATGTATCTTCGCTTAACTTTTGAAATAGAAGTCTTAACAGAGTTTCTACTATATGGAAAGCAGAAATTTCACTATGGTTTAGTTTCTTTTAGCAGTGAAAAGGAGAAGAGAAATCTAAATAAAAAGAAGTTACAAGAAAGGCTGCTTTATTCAGTTATACTTTCCCATAGGTTGTCATAGACTTGGAATAGTTGAATTAAAGCAACTTTCCTTGCCCCTTCAAACTGTTTTATATAACGTCATCACAGAATCATAAAATAATTTAGGTAGCTAGAGACATCTGCAGGTAATTTGGTACATCCCTCTGATATTCTGATCAAAGCAGGGGTAGCTTAGATGTTATACAAGATTGATTAAGGTAAAATTTAAAATATTTCCATGGAAAGAATATCCACAGACTCCTTGGGCAATATCTGGCTATCAAATATATGTTATATTTTTTCCACCTTCTACCTAATTAGATTGATGCAAATTGAGTTTCTTGCTTCTAGTGTGTTCCCTGTGCACCTCCAGGAAAATTACCTCCCATCAGGTGAGTAAAATTTTCCCTTAAATCAGAAGAAACTCAACTTCCTCAACACCTCGACTTTGACCGATAACAATCCTCCCACCTTGTAATTTGAACCACAGGTGTCCTGAGAATGCATTCCATCCCATTGTCCAGCTCAGGAATTAAAATACTAAGCAGTGTGAGTCTCTGAGGGTGGTTAATAACTTCTCTTCAGTAGGGCTCTATACCACTAATCAGAATGATAAGAGAAAAAATATTTAGCCAGTTCCACACTTAAGTTATTAGTCCATCTGTTCAGGACATCTCTCGTCAGTGTGTCTCCAGAGATGATGCAAGGATAGGTGTTCATATTAAAAGTCTGGGTAAAGTCAAAGTTGACAATATCCACTTTTCTTTCCTTCTCTACTAAACAACTTGTTTCACCATTGAAGGAAATCTGCTTGTTCTAGCACAGTCTGTCTTTGGTAAATCCATGTTGACTTCTCTCAAAAACCTTTTTGTCCTTTAAATTTCTGAATATATTTTCCAGCATAATTTTAAATTTAAAATAAACTGACCAACCTTCAGTTTTCAAAATCCTCCTTCTTGAAAATGATAATATCTTCCTTTCTCCTTGTCAAATATCTTCTCAAATCACCAGTATCTCCAATGATTGACATGAAAATAGCTCATTCACAGTTATGGGGTGGGAAACTGGTATTAATCCAGGGAAATCTCATGGCCTAATTCATACAGTTGATCAGAATACCCAACTGAAAGAGCCCTGTTGAAGTCATCACAAGTAGACCTATTTTCATCTTATTCATGAATACTTGAAGACATAACTAAAGTGATCTGAGGATGAACAAGTCCAGTACTCTGCTTCGTTTACATTTGTTATTAAAAAACAGAGGTCATCTGTGGGAGATATCTATTAATTCTTAATCTTCTCTGACTGCTAGAGCAAAACAATGCTGACACGAAGGGAGGCTGCATTCCTAACTTGACTGGACTCATACTGAAGAAATTGAAGATGCACTGGTTCAAACTATCCAGAGAAATCCAGAAATTTGTATAACTCATTTTTATGACAGGTATAAAAATGTCTCTAAGCCTAAATGAAATCAATAATAGGACAACATTTCATTAGGAGTTCTAGCTTCATCTTAAATTAACTGAAGTGCTGTCTTATTTATTGCAGTAGTATACAGCAACTCCCAGAAGCTGAAGGCAGGGCAGTAGGAATAGGAGTGATAGTTTATACTGACATGGGGGAAAAAGGAACACCGAATAATATGGTACTATTAAACTCAATTTATTAAGTGGACCAAGCAAGAGAGAAGGTGTGGAAGTTTCAACCACATACATACACACACAGAGGTATAAATATCTGTCCCAGTCACCACACCAATTAATGAAAATAGCACAACCTCCATGTGGAGGAGGAGACACAGTGCTGCACATGTCCATGTAGAGCTCTGGGCAGGCATCTGACACCTCTGGCCTCCCTCCCTCACTCTACTTGTTGTACAGCAGCTTGACAGTGTTGTATGATTGGGTGGGCTTCAAAGACAGGTATCAGTAAAGGATGACAACCAAATAGGTTGATAACCTGCTGCACCTCTCAGGGATTTTCAGATATTGTTCTTCAGTCATCTGTTGATTCATCACTGCTTCCAGGGATCATTGCTCAGGTTCTCTCTGCATTCCCGTGTTTGGCCATAGCCCACTGCATGTTTGGGTTGTAGTTGGCTCTGTGGTAGGCCTGTACCAGATATTCTGAGAATCTCTCCCTGCCTTTAAGACCTGATATCTGGGATTTTTCTTGAGTAGACAAATACCTGAATATTTATTGCTAATGAAATACCAATTTTCTTTGTGGGCAATTAATTATTTAACTGAAGTATAGAAATTATGAATTTTATCATGTCCATCCCTCTGCTATATTCCTTATCTTGGTAGTAAACTATCAAATTAACTTTAATTTACCTTTTATGATAAAATTGTTACAGGGAACGTCTGTCAAAGCTGAGCAAGGATGTATTCAGAGTAGCATGTCACTGGGGGATTTGACTAAAAAAATCTTAACTCTCCCCATAAACTTCTTTATATAAGTATATAAAGAATTATTTAGTTATAAAATAATTATAAATAATTATTTACAATGTTATAAAATTATCTTCATTTTATTGCAATAATGTGCCGATTTTCTTAGCATATTTGATTCAGTACAAACTCCTGAGCCTAATTTCTTGGAACTGAAGAGGAACATGTAATCACAAAATTTCCATCCTGAAATAAACTGAGACTTTCAGTATTCTGAACATGGAAATTTTTAAATTGCAGTTTTTAATACCAAAGCAGACCAGCATTATTAATATCATATGTGGTGAGTTTTAAGTTTATCAAAGTCACTGGTAATATTTTGAAAAACTGCAAGGAATACATGGAGTATGAAAGTAGCTTGTCATTTCAAAATCTCTTTTATCTCCCCTGTAATTGGAAGGGTCCTACATTAAGACCAAAGGAAGAGGTTTCCAAAAGATCATCATAATGTGACTAATCAACAATGAAAAATATGTTTCTTTTAAAACCAGCTTGGAATACTGATTACAGCTTCATGACCTTTCTGACAACTTAAGAGCATGCAATTGACTGGTCTCCATCTTTGTTGGCTGACAACATATTTTGAAGAAAAATTAGTAGTACAAATGAAGTGAAGGAAATGAAAAAGAAGCTCAAAATATTTTCCCAAAGTATAACCTCCTAAACCTCCTAAGTACATCCATCTGTCTTCACTGACATTCCCATGTGAAAGCATATTCTATGCATATAATAACGCAGAGAAGGGCTGTATAGGAAAACAGGTGTTTGTAAACAGATGTCCTCTATAAACTGATTGTGCCATCACCCAATAGATACATTTCTTTGTGATGCACATTATGTCTGTGAGTGCCCAAATGTGAAAGAAAATGTTGAATAATTCTGAGCCATTTAAAATACTTTCAATTAAAAGTTAGAGTTCAGCAAAACTTTTTTAAATGGGGTGTGTCTGCTACTGATTTAAGAGCTTTATGTATAGCATGCTTATTTTGTTCATTTACTTATTTGTCTTTCAAAAAGGCTTTCAATATTATCCTAAGGAAAATGAAATGTTTAAAAGAATAAAATCTTTGTAAAAGTATCCATTATGACTTTTCATGCTGTATTGCGTTTGGAAAAAAAATTCATAATGGAAGGAAGTGAAGCAGGTGAGATTTAAATATCAGAAAAACAGAAATTAATAAAAAACAGCAAAAAAACCCCAAAGCCTAAACAGTTTAGACGAATTAGCTCCTACAAGAACACTAGCACAGAAATACTAGTAACATAAAAATTAAACTGAAGAGAACACATCTACTAATTTAATTTCAGTCTCAATTTTAATATTTTAATGACTTAACTGTGCTTTATACTAACATAAAAAATAAATAACTACTACATGATTTTGGCAATCATGATATCTCCAAGATACGACAAAGGGAAAAATCCCTTTAATTGGATTTTTCTCTTTTGGAAAAAAAAGTCCAGCAAGGTTTTATGGATTCTCTTAATAGGTACTCTGCCATTATTCAAAATGGAAATTTCAATTAATACATAGCAAAGTTTTGCTGGTTTGTTTTTTTTCTTATATAATGCATAATAGCAAAACAAAAATAGAACAGAATAGTTTGAACATATTTGGAAGTTTGCAAAACAGAGGATGAGAGGGATTTTAGGAAGATTTCTCTCTGTTCTTGGCAAGTTGTGTTCATTAATGCAGCTGATGAGCTAAGATTAAGTCTTTGATCACGAATTATTTTCTTTACTTTTCTGTGAAAGCCAAGAATGTTTTATCTACTTATGAGAACTATAAATTTAGGATTAAACAAACTTTTTTTGTTTAAAATTTATCCTATATGTAATAATTAAATGTTGTTTTGTAGAATTTTTTCTATTCTGTATGTGCACAAGCTCTCTGTAGTCTTCCAGAACAGGTTGCAAAGAAAAAAGTTTTTGAAGATTATGATATACAGAATGCTCACAGAGTCTCCTGTTTCTAAATGTTCTGGTGAAATTCTGACTAGAAGTACAGAACTTGAAAGTTGATTAAGTCACAACAAGCATTTATCTCAAGAGTTGTACAATTGATTTCTTAAGTAAATGTTTTTTTTCTTTATAGAATGAAGTGCATAAAATTAAATTACTTTGTCTTGTAATCAATACATTTTCCTAATATTTGGTCTCATTTCTTTTCAAGATGCATCTTGTTCTTCTATTTTCAATGCTGTTTTGATTTCCTTGACTTGACAAGACTGACGATTTTTAAATTTGTAGATGAATTTGTCCCTCTGATTCTTAATTACTTAATTTAATAATTTTTTTAAAATAATATTTTAAAAAAAATATTTTAGTATTTTAATTTTTCTTCTCTGAAAGTCATATGTGTGAGTTGAATTATATGTGAAGGGAGAGTCATTAGGCTTTTTTTTTTTCTCGTTTAAATTAAATTGGAAATAAACTTTTTATTTGTAAGTCATGTTTAGAGTAAATAATTTTAATAATAGTCACATGAGATAAGTTACTCTCAGGTTCAGAGTAACTGATTATTCACATCAAGGGGACATGAACCAGTGGAAAAAACAAGTATAAAATCCTAATTATTTTTATGTTTTTTAAACTGGATCTATATGTTACTACTTTTAAGAAATCTGTTCTCACAACCTTACTTCAATCCTTGCCTCTCCTTTTAACACATGCATACATGCAAAGGAAGTGCAGAGGAACATGAAGTTATGACTTTAATAGAATATTGTATTCCAAGACATAGGCAATAATTCTGTTATATTTATTTATTTCACTGAGTGAAGATTAGCAGTGCTTCTTTCAGTGCATTTGCATTTATTTTTCCCTGTGCTTTTAAAAATAATACAATTAGCACAGCTAGTATTGCCAGGAAATTCAAATGATCCCTCTGAAACTCAAGTGAACTCAGATTTTTTTTTTTTTTTTTTCTATTTTTAATGTTCTAAGAAAGGCTGAAATCCTAGAGGTTCTAGAACAAAATAAATGCCTTTTCTGGATGAGAAATATATACTCTACTGTTTTAGAAATTAGCTACTAGAACTATATGAATGTGTCCATTAAACTCTTAAAAGAGAGTATCTAGATGATTAATTATTGTCTACAAAACTGATGTCTTAGACCTCTTGTCTTATACCTGAAAAAAAAAAAAAGATATATCTGGGCAGAATATTTCACACCTTTACATATATATTTTCATCTTCAGTTATTCTGTTAAAGAAAACAGTTATTCGGTTAGTTTTATGTATTTATGTATTAAAGCTTGTTTCAAGAAGTAGTTGGGACTTTTAACACCATTCCTGCAATAAATATACATTCTTGAAGCATCTACTGTAAATTTCAGAAATGTTTGCATGATCATGTTGATTAGGAAATTAATTGATTAGTAATAATTTGAAAATAAGTTTGATCTGTTCATTATGCTGTTACAGTTTTACATGCCCATGTTAAAAAATAGATTTTCAAAACATTTCAAAACTCTTCCAAAAGTGAAACATCTAAGAATAAGTATATGATTATACTAATCATTTAACAAGCTGTACCATACGACTGTAATTTGCTACTCAGAATTTAACAAATTGCCTCCTCAAATCAAACATCTGCTACTGTGACAGTGATTATCAAACAAGCATATTAGGAATCTCAGCCCATAAAATCATCAAAGAAGCTCAATATACTGTGATGAAGAAAGTACAAGGTTTTGTAGCATTATTTTTAACACCTGGAAAAATTACATTTGTTTCTGACTCATAATAATCTTGATCTCAGTTTCTTAGCTTCAGATTTTCTTCTCAACTGTTTAAGACATGAGTTTGTTAGAATTTAACTATCACTCTACCTGACTGTCGCCAAGATATATTTAATTTTCTACCAAACTATAATTTACCTTTTCTGACTAAATGTAAATGGGATGGATTTCCTTTTTTTCGTTCTTCATGTTACAATTACTTTAGTCCCCACATGCTGTGAAGAAAAAGACTTGGCAATTAACAGGAGGCAGTTTTTGCATTCAAAATAAATCTTTTCCTTTTTCTGTAAACATCAGTTTAAATATATTGAGGTTACAGCTTTTGAAATTATTTTCATGCCATAAACAAAACGTGCACATTGTTCTTGGAGTCAAAGACAAATTGTCACTAAACCAAGCATTTCAGATTGATTAGCTTCCCTGTTGTCAGCACATCAGAGCTTCTGATTCAAGTTGTCCTCTGCTCCAAATCAGGCTTCTTCACCAAGAAAACTGTTATTCTCATTCCAGATTTGAGTCCAGAAGTGAGGAATTATATAAATTATTGTGCAAGGGCCTATAAATTGTGAAATATTACTTATCTATTTATGCTTTATTGCAAGAAGATAGTCTTCATGTTGATTTTACTATGAAGAGCCTCAGGACTAGTCTAAGCTCACTTTGGACAAGGTGTGTTTTACCTTGCTATTATCAGCTGTCTACCACTGCAATATCTGTTTCCCTCCCTGATTCAGAGGACACTAAAAGGGCGACAATAGGATTGAAGTAAAGATGAAGATACTAGTACATTTTCTTGTGTGTGAATTTTAAATATGTTATAATGACTTTTCTGTATTGGGTTAGAGCTGTATAGTGTAATTGGAACAATAATAACTTATAAAAAATTATAGGTTGCTTAGGTTAGTAATATTTTATTTAGAGTAGTAACAAATCCTTTATTTCATTCACAGAAGTGGTATTCTCTACTTTAGCCATTGCAATATTTTGAATGTAAAGAAGGCAATGCTCCTGAGATAAGATGTGAGGAAAGACTGTCGATCCTACAGGCAAATTTTCTCTGACATTATTTTTTGTAGCATTTTATAGCTGCCATGAAATATGAAATTGCTTATGACTTCTTTTTATGGGTAACTAATCACATTACTGTCCTGAAAGGTCAGGTGAATTTTTCTTCAATTCTGATTTCTGGGCTGAGATGAAACCAGGAAAGACGAGTATCAGAAATAGAGACAGCAGAACTATCTGTTTCTGTGGAAATACATTCATCATATTTCATAAACATCTCTGATATAATACAAGTGAACTCTGAGCAAAAAGCTTACCATATATGTGAGGAGTTGTCATGGATAAATTACAAGCTTTTTGCAGTTTTCTTTTTCATTTGGAAAGTTCAGTTTGCTATATTAACTTTGTTGGGGTTTTGAGAGCTGTTACCACAATACCCATAATTTATATCTAGTTTATCTACATCTACTAAAATGTAGAGCATTTGTATTTCTTGTTAACTAAGAAATATTACTGTCAGGATTTCTTTTCCCACTTTGATTAGATAAGTCTGACTTTCCATGTAGATTTTCAGACTGTGATTATATTGTCTCCCACTAAGTGTGGATGACTATTTGTTTCCTGAACAGTCTAAGAACTGAAAAGGAATAAACTGTTCTGGTTACAGTTGTTGTGATTGTATTTCTTCAAGCAGTTGAAGACATATCTGACTTTAAAACCATCTGGATTCAGACTTGTTGATAGCATCATGACTAGACTAAAATAAAAACTAAGATAATTACTTACTTAAAAATGTTTTTATTAAAAACAGGATGAATATTTTTCAAGTTAAAAAAAAAAAGTTAAATAACTATTCAGTTTCTTGAACAGGAAATTTGTAAATGCAATTTCACCTTCTGCCCGAGGGAGAAGCATCAATCTGATAATTGGTACAGAAGTGAAGGCAATGGAGAAGTATCACTTTGGCACTCACAGGAGAATATGGGGACTTATGATAAATATCTTAATTACTTTTTAATCTCACAATATAGAATGGTATCTTTTCTATTTTTTTTTTAATCAAATGACCTAAACAAATTATCAATTTCATAAAAGGGACATCTACTGTGGAAAACCTTTTTAATAGAAGATTTCTGATCCTGTTTGGCTCTTTGCTTGCAATTTGGAAACACAGCTTCAATTGTTATTGGGCACCATAATTTTTAATAAAATTGTTTCAGTCTTTGTGTAGGATATTATTTTGCGACAGTTCAGCAAAGCACAATATAAGAGGGAGATTGTTTTATTTCCGAACACACACACACACAGAGTCTCTTATATACCCACATATTTACTGACACCAAGACCTGTTTATTCAGGTGGTTTGTACAGACTGCAGACACTGGGACATTTTACACTCTTGCACATTTGTCCAGGAGATTTTTTTGCATTTATACAGTGTGTGGCAGACACCAACATGATGACCATATATAAATGGTGAATATGGCTTTTTCCAGCTTTCAAGAGCTGAGAGTTTTTAGTCCCTTCACCATGACTCAATTTTGGAAGCTATTAAGAGCTACTTAGTGTCCTTTTTCATTCAGTCTGTCTGTCCTGAGAACAGGGGTGAGCAAAAGTCTAGGAGAAGTCACAGCATTCACAAATGACCCAAACTGACCAAAGGGATATTTCACACTGCAAAAGGTAACCCTCATCAATAGAAGTAAAGAAAAAACAAGCAGGGAAAGGGAGGTGTCTTCTAAGTCGGAAATTGTTTAGACAAAGGCTGGACATTGATCTGTTTATGGAAAGGAAAGAGTGATTCCTTTTCCTTTGTGTTTTGCCTTCCCTCTATAGAACTGTTTTTATCTCAACCCATGAGCTTTCTTTGGGTTTTAGTTTGTTTTTTTTTCCCCATAAATTCTATTTTTTCCCCTTAGATTCTTGAAGTGTGTCAGGGAGGAAGGACGAGAGAGAGAGTGTCTGTATTGGTGTTTGCTATGTCTGGGGTCAACCCATCACAAGCAGAAACACTTCAATTCTTTCCCAACAATTTATTTGCTTTCCAATAAAATCCCAAAAGAATTGGAATCATCACACCTGCCATTTCTTAAATTTTATCAGGAAACAGTAAATACCAAAAAGAATGCATCTTCAATTTTTATTAATTTAGCTTTTGTTGGTTTACATTCCTATTAGAAGTAATTTGTCTACTTCTTTAAAGCAGTAAAACACAAAAACAAAAGCTATCTTGGAGTACAGATTCACAAAGAAACAAATGACCCTCGACCCTCAATATAATGATTTCAGGGGATTTACCTTTATTTTGAAAGGATAGTAATTTATGAAGAGGGATATAAAAGTCAACATTAAAAAAAAAAAATATATATATATATATACTTTATCTTAGCACCTCTTACCACAAACTGCTAAAAAAGGAGATTTCCACAGATAGAATTTCTCATTTATTTCTTTATTTCTGCTTTGAAATGAGGCAAGCCAGTTGGACCTTTTGGTTTTCTGGGAAAAAAATTTTTAAAAGAATAAAAGAAATGAGAAACCCTGGCAAGTGACATCTAGCAACATTATGTTGTTACAAACATGTGGTATGCAGGAGCACTGTTGTTCACATGCTGTATAACCATTAAGGAGAGTTGTTAGCAGGGTGTTTTAGAGAAGCACCTGTGGCTTTTTTTTTTTAATGGCAGCTCCTTTGAGTGCAAGTTATGGTGCTAAATGACTTTTCTGTGCTTGGACTGAGAAGGTCTCTGAGAAAATTTATAGCTGTTATTCTTGTAGTGGCTAGGTGAAAAATTACCAGAACTGAAAACTAGAGCTTTCCCTTAAGGAAAATAAATCGTAAACAAATCAGTGTGTTAACAAATTGCAACATTCTCTTGCGAAAATTAGTTACATTATCAAAGAGAAATTACATTGATTTCAGGAAGCTCTGGGTCTCCTTTTGCAGTTATCATGTGATAATATTTTGTTTAGGCACTGTAATTGTACTCACAAAAAGATGTAACAAAGGAAATTAGTAATTTTAGCTCTATTAATAGAAAATAATTTGCACATGTATGATAAAATTTAAGTGGGTTTGTTGTTTCTTAATGACTTGAATATGTTGAGTTTATTTTAGTTGTTTTTTTGCGTGTTTGTTAATTTTTTGGGGGGATTCAGAATCAGATGTCATGCACAAATTAAGTTGTAAAAATAGGTACATATGTATGAACTAGGTTTTCAAATTTTTGTCATGATCAATGGAAATCTTCGTGTCATATCATATGTGACTACATTAAAATATCTAAGATACCTTAATACCTAAATTAGCACTGGAGTCTATAATCTAGAAAACTATACTAAGGAAAATTTAGCAAAAGATATTATTTCACTGCTAAGTAGAAAGCTCTTAATAAATCTTAGGCTGTGCAGTATCTCTGGCTGAATCTGGCAGGTATATTACCAGAATTTCTAAAGACCTGAATTTTCATGGGAAAACCCCAACAAAAAAAACCAAGCCCAGTCAAGCAAATAATCTTCCCCAAAAGAAAACCCCAAGAGATTATATCCATAATCCACAGTATCTAAACTGGTGTTAGATACCTGCAGTTGGCAATAGAATCCTCCCCATTAGACTCCATAGTCTAATGAGATTTTTTTTAACTGCATGTACAAAAACTGCTGGGCTTGTCTCATTGGACACGATGATCTTGTGGATCCCTTCCAGCTCAGGATATTCTATGATACATCAGATTTGAATACTGAATATTTGAAACATACTGAAAAGGTAGGCAACCTTTTAACCTAATAGAATTGTCAACAGAAATAGGCACTGCAAGGACAATCGACCTCATGCAACAATAAATGAGACAGGCATGATGGATCATTCACTGGGCTAATTTAGAGCTATTCTGAAAACCTGCAGTAATATAACCTAAATATAGACTGATCTCTCCTTCTGACTTCTGAAAGTTAGTGAGAATGTCCTGTAACTGTCTCATTTTTTTTCAAAACCAGTGGGAAACTCCAGTATCTACAGAAAAGCACTACATTTGGAAGACTTTATAGCCTCAAAATAATTAATACAGTCACTAATTCTTTTTGAGAACTAGTTCTTCTGTAACTAGCAGATTTAGAAAATATTTCTAGTTAAATAATGAATGTTTCCTGGAAAAGAGACAATTTTTTCAACTACAAAATAAAAAAAAATACTTAATTTCCCTATACTCTGGTTTTATTTAAACCCACCTTTTTTCTCCTTCTCTTTCCATGTAAAATAAATTTGTTTCAGGTTACCAGGTCTGAAAATGAAAACATTGACACAGATATTCTGCTTTTTTCTTTCCTTGCTCAGTTACATTCTCCTCCAATTTTTAAGTTAAATCTTCTAGGCACTGGATAGTGTCTATCGTGCCAGTCAGTGTAATGATTCTAGTAAATTTCTATGCTATCACAATTTTTATATGTGTAGTATTGTTTATTCACTAAGTTGTGGCAAAGAATATTTTTTTGTCCACATAAGAATATCTTCTTAGAAGATGTATGTTCCCCAGTTTTACTTTCTGAGGGCACTGGGCATTGGTGGGAAGTTAATTATTCCATTTGCTTTACTCCTGAGAAAATCCACAGGGCCTGCTAACAGCACTTGCAGAGAAGGGTATCCAGCATGGTTAAGAAAGGCTGCTATTACACTGACAGATTAAATAGCTGTGAAAACTACAATAAGATTTAAGATTCTACTGCATGCCTTAAAACCTGAGGTGATTTTTTTAGGTCTCTAAATATTAGATTGGTGTTTAAGTATAGAATTTTTCCATTTCAAATCATGTGTATCTCTGAGAAAAGCTTCTGAAAGTCCTGAGAAGGCACATTGCTTGTTCAGTCTGTGTTCATGCTCTTGGTCATACAGTGCTCACGGGGCAGTCTGTCCTTGGAGCCTCCCTTACATAAATAAATGAAGTGACTTAGCTTTCTATTCACTCTTTGCAGTAATTCTTACTTCAAACACTACATCCTTACAGACTACTGTTGGTATTTTATATACTAGTCTCTGGAGTTTTCTTTGTCTTTAAAACTTGGTTTTTTTCCTTAGTATCTTATCTTAATATCAAAATTTAAAAGTTTAAAATACAAAGTATTATGGGCAGAAATACCTGAGTAGATCTACATTGTATATGAAATTGCAGGGATTTTTAGTATAGCATCCCAGATCATCCCTTATCCTTAACTGTTAGTTATCTCCCTTAACTCTATTTTCAGCCATTTCTACACAGCTCTCTTCAAGAGAATCTAGTTGCCAAAACCTCAAACACAGACAGAAGTATAATGGTTTTGTCTCTTTTCATTGTATATAATCTCTCATCTCTGTCTCAGTAGCCCTTGCTGTCTCAAAAACTGTAACAAGCCCTCAGGCAATGCATTGGAGAATAAAGCCAGTAACAGTGTTTTCACACTTGAAGAAAAAAAAAAAAACCAGAAACATCTCAGTTTATCCTCATAATATTGCTAAACTTTAGGTTTTGAATAAAACAGTGTACCTATTTGAGGCACCTCACATGCAGTCTTGGAAAAAATGAGGGTCAATGTTACACCTTTTAGAAGTACCTGTCTGGTGTACAGATGTAAGCCATTCTGTGCCATTTGGGCAGGAGAAGCAGGGAGACCTTTCACAAAAAGTAGTATCTGTTACTCAGTTCTTTTTACACTGGTATATAAAATATCTGTTAATGACCTCAGGAAACTTCCCTGGAAGTCTTCCCAGCTCAAAATGGGTTTATGATAGTGCGACATGCATCACTAGTGGCCTTTAAGTCTTGCAGTTTTAATCTAACAGATGCAAGTGGAAGTAAGAGGAAAGGATAACTTTTATGCAAAATTTAATGAATGTTCCCTCAATGTTATGTCCTTGAAGTATTATAGAGTCATTACAAAGCACTGCCCTTGCACTTCTTACTACTTCACATTGGATGTGGTGTTGATTGTTAGGGTAGCACTACACATATACTTGATTCAACATTTTAGGTATCAAAAAAACTCCTTACTATACAGACAG
Organism: Turdus rufiventris; assembly: GCA_013186435.1. Taxonomy (NCBI): domain Eukaryota; kingdom Metazoa; phylum Chordata; class Aves; order Passeriformes; family Turdidae; genus Turdus; species Turdus rufiventris. The sequence continues at coordinate 343,759 of PYHW01009505.1, forward strand.
GTCCACTATACAAATGGGATACTTGAATTTTCATACACATGAAAATGGAGGAAGGTCTGGTGTTGTATACCTTGTCATTTGTCAAACAAATAGGGAAGTATTTTTTATCCACATTTGTATTTAAATTTGTGTTTACACAGAACATATTTGGCAGTGGAGGGCAACCTCTGTGAGGAGTGACTGGAACTTCCCAGTGTTGGGCACAGCCACTTCCATTTGGCTTCAATGAAGCTCAGGACATGGCTGAGCCTCACAGCCAAGGTGGTGGTGCTGTAAAAGCTCTTATGGCTTCTTTCACATAACCCATGCTATAACAAAAAGAGAAAAAAAGAAGTAGTCAGACAAAAATGAACAAACACAAAATGAATAAATATCACAGGGTGCCACAAAATCACAAAGAGTCCATCAGTATCATCAAGCCAGAAATACCATAATAATCTCTAAACCATATCCCCAGGTGCCACATCCAGAAATTTCTTGAACACTTTTAGAGACAGTGACTCTACCACCCCCCTGGGCCGCTTAATCCATTGTCTAAAGATCCTTTCAGTGAAAAATCATTCTAGTATCTAATCTGAACCTCCCCTAGAAGAACTTAAGGCCATTTCCTCCAGTCCTTTTGCTGAAGACATGCTGAAGAGAATGGTCAATATATCACTACAACCTCTTTTCAGGTTGAGAGTAATGAGGTCCCACTGACCCTCATCATGTTCAGGCTAAACCACACAATATTCCTCAGTTGCTTCACACAGGACATATTTTTTAGGCCCTTCACCAGCTTTGTTGCCCTTTTGGACACACTGCAGCACTTCAATATCCTTTATGAAGTGAGTGGCCCAAAACTGGACACAGTACTTGAAATGCAGACTCCCCAGTGCCAAGTACAGGGGAGCAGTCACTGCCCTGGTCCTGCTGGCCTCACTAACTTTGATACAGTCCAGGATGCCATTGGCCTTCTTTGTCACTTGGGCACATACTGGCTCATGTTCAGCTGTGTATACACCAGCGTCCCCAAGTCTTTTTCTGCTGAGCACCTCTCAAGCCACTTTGTCCAAAGCCTGCAGTGTTGATTGATGGTGTTGTGACCCAAGCGCAGGACCCAGAACTTCACCTTACTGCACCCTGTGCAGTCAGCCTCAGCCCATCAATCCAGCCTGTTCAGATCCCTTTGCAGAGCCTCCCTACTCTCCAATAGACCAACCCACCCAGCTAAACTGGTTTCAGCTGACTGAGGCTGGATTCATTTCTCTCACTCAAGCCATTGATAAGGAATTTAAACAAGACTAGGCCCAATACTGAGCCCCGGGGAACACCACTGGTGACAAGACACCAGTTGGATTCAGTTCTGTCCACCACCACTCCCTGGGCCTGGCCATCCACCCAGTATTTTACCCAGTGAACAGTACACATGCTGAAGTCATGAGCAGCTGGTTTCTCCAGGATCATGCTGCAAGAGACTGTCAGTTGCTCCACCTAGATAGACAGCTATATGTGCTATTGAGAAATCTGGACTCACAGCTTTCCCCTTATCCACTAGGAAGGTCACCTTGAGAGGAGATCAGGCAACCTATTATCAAATACAAAATTATCAAAACCTATTATCAAAAGATTTGTTCTGCACCATGGTATTATTTGAATTCATTCACTCTGCAAAAGAAAGCACACACAAAAAAGACAAACAACAACTCTTCTCTCCCCAATGCAAATCTGTTTTGATTTCTTTTTATGTCCCACAACAGTAGATTTAACTAAATTCCTAACAATAAGAATCTTTACTTGACTGCTTCTCTTCTGTCCTTGAAAGAAGTTGCAAAACTGTATTCTGCTTTACCAATGGTTTTTTTATGTTGAAAATGTATCTTAAATGTCTATAACTCTTACACTTTGTTTTCCACAAAAAATCCCCCGCCCCATTATTATGTCTTAATCTAAATCTAAAAAAACAGTTCTCAAAAAATAATATCTTCTGAAATAATATCTACATTTTATTTGCAATGTCTGAATTTTCGTTCTGCAGTTAAATCTCATATAATTGTGTTCTTATATTTGGAGATGATTAGAGACATTTTTTAGACACTAATTTTTTCTCTGAAATTATATGTCAAATCCAAATGTATGATGGATTAGGAAGTCAAATTTGAATTTATTCTGCACTTATACTGAGACATATATCTAGGTCTCCTTCTCTAAAAAAATCACAATGCATAAGCAGAAAAACACATTTATAGGAATGTTATTATCAAAGGAGGTAAAGACACATCTGTTTGAAACATAGTGAGAAAAACAATAATTTTCCACATTTTGAAGTAAATTTGATTTCAGTAATAATACCAGAAAAAGAACAAGTTTGAAAAGATGGAGAAAAAATAAGGTCTTGAGTGTTAGCCACAACATTTTCCTTTTAAGCCTAGATAATGTATCTAATTACAGATATTCTTTCTGTCATTCTCTGTCACACACATGCATACACACATGCATATCCAAAACAAGCAGCAGTGGTCTAGAGCTCAATTTATTCACTCTCTCACAAACATTTATTAGCATTTATGGTGTTCTAAATAATTTTTTGGACATGTGATCTTTATTCCAGAAGGCAGAAGTCTTCCACAGGAAATTTGTCTCACCTTCCAGCTGCCTTCACTGACACTTGGTCACCTAAAATGGGAGTATGCTGTCTGCAGGCAAGCTGACTGCAGCCTTTTAGTCAACACAGACAACCATTCATTTTATTCCAAAGCAGACATATTTTTGGACAGCAGTATAGTGGTCAGCAGTGTAGTGCCCTAGACAATACTTACTTGATGTCCTTCAATTCAAACAGGCTCAAAAAGTAAGATGTAAACGGCAACTGAGGTAAGATACCTCCGTCATTGATGCCTAAGCTTAGATGTTTGAATAAAAACATTAATCCTAACAGGCTTATTGTTGAGAAAAATACATACCAGGTTTTTCAAAATCAGCAATAGAAACATCCTCAACTGCATGAAAGACACATTCAAAACATCTTTAAATATGCTAAAATTAATGAATAAATATTTATTGTGAAATGAAATGGGCTGTAAAAGTGTCACAGAGTTATTCAAATAAAATGTTAGTCAGGATTTAGATTTCTTAAAAAAATATTTAGTAAGCACATAGAGAAGCTAATGATGACATTTCATCTAGCAAAGGTGTATTTAATTTCTTTTAGCAACAAATAAGAAGCTAATTGTGTGCAAAGGTATTGACACAAATCAAATGGCAGAGAAACCTGAGATGTCATTTGATGGAGGATGACATGCATATATGTGATGATCAATGCCCAAATTTTCAGAAAAACATCTTAGAGGAAGAAAGATGAGGGCAAGGGATGGACAAGAACAAAACCTTAGGCATATCCTAACATGAAGATAAAAAAAAAAAAGCATCATTGCCAATAAATGCAATGTATATTTACACACACACAATGCCAGATAATGCTGTCATTTTCTTTTAAAGCTTTTACCGATCTTAATACTGTGTATGTACCTGTTGCAAAAAGAACTCCGTATCACCCTAATGAATACCAAGAATATTATTTCATGTTAAATATCCATGTTGTATCACAGTTCACATTTATGAAATTCAGGCAGACCGAGAATTTTCACTTATACGCATTATTATCTGGAATAAATAAAAATCTGTATTTACAATATCCCTGACTCTTGATACTGTTCATTCATTTCTGAAATGGAATATTTTTGTGCAGCTGAATGTATCTGAAGCAAAAAAATCCTTATGACATCATAATTATTTTTGTCAGAAACAACACATTGCTAACTGCAAAAGTCAGGAAGTTTGTGGGGTTTTTTTATTCCTGAAAGGAGTAAAATATCAACGTCAAACATATTTTGTCTCCAAAGTACTTTTTATTTGAAGTAGGAAAGTACAAAAGATTAGAGCTTTTAGCAATTATATCATGATTCATTATATTAATAGTTCCACCTCTTCCAAGCACCTGTTTTAAATGTTTTTCTTACTCATATGATCATGAAGCTGCTGTATTTTCTCCAGACACTCATACTGCATGCTATATTAATGCTGACATTACTGAGGCAGTCAGGTAGTACATGCTATCTTGGGATTTCCATTTTTCTGAAGTCATAGATCTTTAATGGCATTCTTTATTCCAGAAAAAAATATTCTCTTAACAGTATCTTAAAACAGTTAAAAGTGACTAAATATGGTCAGAAACCCAAGGACTAGTGAAAATTGGTACTTGAAGAGAAGTGAACTTCAGAAGCTGAAAAAATTACAGTAGAAATTTCAGAAGTAATAATTTTATAAACATGATTCTTAGAGACAATTTTGAAGCCTAAAAGCAAACACAAACAAGGAATTGATTATTACATTCTGCTAAATACTCTGTAGCCAAAACATTTTAAAAGCCCCAGCAATAAAAGGAACATGACTTTAAAAATGCCTAACACGGTGTTTGAACAGCTTTATTTAATATCAGAAATGCAAGTAGCACATGCAGCACCTCCATAATAAACTCACTAAACAAAGGAGAAATGAATGCAACATATCAAATGTTGTCATGTACTAAAATAAATTGGTTGTGAAATCTGTGAAAAAGCCCTAAGACATCCATCTCTCTGAGAATCTCAGCCAAAAGATTTGAGGAACACTCAATTCAGTTCCTCTTTATATATCAAACACAAATTGCTTGTCGTCATAACCTTTCACAGATGATTACCATCCATCATTTCTTATTTGTCATTTACCCCAGCTCCCCATATCCTATCATGCTCTATATCAGGTACTTAAATTTTCAGTCATGATACACCTATGTTCACCCCCTATGTCATCCATTAGACTTTGGTGTGTGTCCTTCACTCTGATCAAAAAACTCACTAATAATGTGACTTTTTTTCGTCCCAAGTTCTTAAAATAACTGGACTTCTCCACTCTTACTAAATAAAATGTCAAGTAGTCTTTGCTAGGGCTGAAAACCATGATATGAAAATATTTTCATTGGACAACAACCATGTATTCCTTTTTTCTGAATCACTCTTTTGAAAGACAATATTCTTCCTACAAGTTTTTGGGAATTTTCTTCCAATTCAAGACTACCTACCTGAGATGTAATACTTAAAGTATTTTAAAATTGAAATATTAGTGTTATTTTGTATACTCTTTGTAAGCATTGGAATGTACCTTTATCACTCTGATTGTCAGTTACAATATTGCAATCTGGGGCAGAGTTTTATTCTTCTAGAAAGAACTGAAGTTACAGAAAACATTAAAATAGAAGTCTTCCTTCAGAAGACTTCAAAGAGGGCATGTATACAAGGCTACAGTTTAAGGAATGTTTGATCATCTGCCTACTAAAATAATTTGAGACACACTTCTTTGAAAGACTGCAGTCTTGATGAATAATATATAAACATCTGAAGGTTTTAAAAACAATCATTTCCTGAAACTGAACACGGACAAACAGAAACAAAGCCAAAAAACCCTACTCAAACCAACAAACCCCCACAAATGCAAAACAAATTGTGATTGAGAAGGAAAACCCCCAAAAAATTATACCCATAGACAAACAATAACACAGGGTGAATTTTTAACAAGACTATACATATATGAAATAATAATCAACATGAAAATTTACTGGAGCAACCTGCTAATAGAGGCAAGGAGATAGCAAGGAGATATTAAAGCTACTTTATAAAGTTGTTTACCATTCTGCACATAAAAGTTCAAAGAGGATCAATTGAAACAAAGGAAAGGACAGAGGAAGGATCCTTAGACAATTAGGAGTCTGAAGAAACTTCATCTTATGCAGAATGAAAGAGCTTGGATGGTTTATCCTGTCAAAATGAACATTGAGAAAAAAGATGACCTCTAAAACATACCATGGAAAATGGCACAGAAAGATAACAACTAGGCAATAAAGACAATTTGGGCTCAAAATCTAATGCATAAAGAATAGAACTAAGTATATTAAGGCTGTAAATTAGCAAAATATTTTAACCATCTGGGCAGGGAGGTACAGGAGCAGATTTGCAATAAGACTAGCAGAGGAAAGTCACTGAACATTTTAAAAACATTTGAAAAGCCATGACTCTTACCATCCTGCAAAACAGTTTAATCCTGTTATTTAAAAATAAAAAAAATTAAACCTGGTTTCTTGCAACACCTTTTCTAACCCCACATTCTCTTTAATTAACTAGGGTATGTGGTGAGACATCAGGCACTGATACAGAGTTAATGGCCCCCTAAACATTCATGGTGGAAAAAAATTATAACCAATTTATAACCTCTCATGTATCAAGCACTTAATTGGGGCCAGTGAAATGTTAGGCGTTTTCCACAATATACAGAAGAACAAAAGATAACAGTTTCTTCCAAATGTTTGTAATGATTCTGTCAGGAAAAAACTACATATTTTAGAAAGTTTTACATTGTTTTTTCCATTTAAAAAGATGTCATGTTTTCACTCCTATAATTCATATCAAACACTGACAACCAAATTTATTAGCTCTAAAAAGTACACCAGGTAGGTCTTCTAAATTTAGCCACAAGTACTACTGATGTAAAGAAAGAACATATTTTATTCCTGGTGCATTTGGGAATTTAGATTATGGACACAATTGTTCCCATACTATCACAAATCTCTGGAAAGAATTTCACTCAATTTAAAAACTATTGCAAATCTGAGACATATAAACATTTCCATAGATGCTGAACACACTATGAAAATGACAGATAAGATGAAACTTTACTATAAGGAGAGTCACAATCAAAGAACCCTAAGGATTGCAGGGGTTTTTTTCCCCTATCATGTTTTGATGTATTTTTCTATTTTTCTGGGGGGGTCTGGGTTTTTTTATGTTTTGCTTTTTAATTTCCAGTTTCAAGACCTAACTTCTAGTTAGATACTAGGAGAACAAATACCATAATGAAAGTAGTCAAGCACTGAAACAAGTTTCCTACGTAGACTGTGGAATACCAATCACCGGAAATACTGTAATTCTCATTGTGTATGATTAATTATTCTAATTGTCTTAGAAGCTGAATCTGACTTTGTACCTATGTTAAGCTGATAATTGGACTAGGTGACCTAGAATGGTTCTCACTGATTATGGCAGAGGTACAACTGACACCAAAGAAGGCCCCAAGCTTCAGCCCCTTGTTATCTCATCAACTCTCATGTCTTTTTTCTGAACCCTTTCCATGGGCAGCTCCACACAACACCGACTCTTTTCTTACTTCCTGCTGCAGGCCCAGCCAACCTTTCCTCCTCACAGCACAACCAACAGCCTCCACCCAACTCTCAGCCACCTAACCCACTCTTTTATAACACCCATCCTCATTGGCCATAGCTGTGATCTATTAAAGGCAAGACTGTTCCCAGTCTTTGGTAATTAGTACAGCTGCAATTTATCAGGGGTGAGATTGCCTTCAGCACTATCTCTGTTCTCTTACAATCCATCCTCACATGCTGTAACATAATTTTTTCCATTGTTCATTTACATGCCGATGTCGCTTCCAGCCTTAATTGTACTTTGATATTATGAGCTCTGTTTGTGGGTCAGTTTCCTGGTTCAATTATTCATAGTTTTAAGAATGATGAATTAACAAGGGAAATGTACACCTTGCCTATAATAATAGGAGTCTGGATGTTCTACATCAAAATAAATTTGACCCTTACTGTCATCCAGACAATCTGTGTATGTACTGTTCAGATGGTTGTAATTGCCTATATCAGGTAGGAAATTCATGTCAACTATTCCAACTTCCAGAGTCTTTCAGCTGTAGCCTCTAATATGAATCAAGGTTCGACCAAAGATTCTGGATAGTTTGAAAAGAGGTCTACTGTATCTATTCAGTATCTCAGCGGTAAGGAGAAGTTAAGAGAACCAGAGTCTATCACTTGGTGTGTGAGAGAAAGGGAAAAAAAAAATATTTAAGTATACTATAAATATAATTAGCTTTCCTTGGTATTTCTGGCATTTCATTGTTTGATCTACATCATGTTTTCATATTCATATTGTCTGCATTGTTATGAAAGAATATTATATAGTTCACGACTGTGTGATGTTTTCCAGTGGAATGGCAGATTTTTCTGATAAAAACCCAACAACCAAAACAAACAAACAAGCAAAAGGGAAACTGATCCCAAATCCAACTAAACTAAATCAAAATGTAAAATATTATGACAAAGTTACATATACCATTAAGTTTTAGTTTATCCTGAACTTTAGGAAATAGCAGATGCTATTTCACATAGCACATAGCGGATGTATGAGTCTATCTTCACAGTTTTCATTTTTTTTACTAGGTAGCACATGTAGTCTTTTAGAACTTCTTAAATTCAAATAAATTGTTCTCTATTAAAAGCTGTACTAAATGTGATATAAAGATTGAAATAAACCTTTTTTAGACTTGAGATATATTTTTGAAAGTTTGGTTCATTTCTTTGTCCACATCTCATTTCTGAATCTGCCTTGAGTGTTGATGCAAAATTCACTGACATGAATTTTTACATAGTGTTCCTGATCACAAGTATTCTAACGCAGATGGCTTTAGAATTGTACAAGAATTCTTATTGGCTTATAATCGCTTCTTTTAAAGGATATAAAATAAATTTTAAAACTTGACATGACAAATGCTATTACTGAATATCCTTTTGTTAAAGGAAGGTGACAATTTCTTTCTGTAATTGTGACAGACATCTTACTCTTATCTGATCAACTGAAACAAGGTCTCATTTTAAAACCAAATCTCAAATTTCTTTAGAACTTGTTCTATACATTATAACCTGACTTTAGAGAGTACTTGCCACTTATTTCTTTCAAATAAAGACACATTTGATCTTCCTTAGAGTTGTAACTTTCTCAGTTTTCTTCTTGCTCTTATTTTTTCTGAGTTTTAGTGCAATTTCTTATTTTCTTCCCTTGCTTTCTCTTGCAGATCAATCTACTTCTGATATATCTAGTCTGACTTCAAAGACTGAATTTCCTGTGACATCTTTTGCTTGACCTGAGCAATTTGAGGGATAAAAGGTAGATTTTTCTGAAGAAAATAAAAGAAATTTGTTATGCATCTGTTGTAAATATGTTTTAAGGGTGTGTTAAAAATAGAATTCTGTAGTTTATTTACATGATAGCTTGAAAGAGGATAAAACTAAAGGAGTAAACAGTAACTTAGAATTGAAACAAATCGTACCTAGATAGCATATAGAAGCCATAACATTCAATGTATTTTATACTCATTAAATGTCACTGATTTGGCCTACTCATGAGTTTGTTACGGTACACTAGACAGCTAAGGCAGCCAACTGACTGTATTTCCATGGCCCAGAAATTTCTGCAAATCTACCTTCAGATATTTTCTCTGATTTCATCTACCTTTTAAAGCTGGGAAAGACCGGACTAGTAATATTTAATTCTTGAGTTTTGATTAAAAATGACATATAACTAATCACGGAAGAATGTTAATCTATAACAGCAGCAGTATTGATTTCTACAGCCTTGGTAGATTATTCTGCTCACTTACAGTTTTTCTCCCAGAAACAGGTTTTTCAAATAATATATCAATTAATAATTTGCTAAAGACTGTTAAGTATTTCTGTTTTGATTTTTATTATTAATGTAATATTTAGGTTAAAAAAGAATGTTCATGCAGCTCTGAGATGGCTTTAGTATCTGACTCTGAGCATTCTATATGCTCGCTTTGAGAGTAAGAGACTTTATAAAATAGACTTCAGTTGGTTTCCTCTCAACTGGGCCCACTAGAAACTTGTATTCTTAATGGATGACTCTGCAAACAGTTCAGCTCCTTGTGGCTTACAGTTAATTTAATAGTCTGTACATAAATATATCATAAGATATAAGTACTGAGATACATGCAGTATGTAGTGAAATGCTTACAATACGCTCAGAATTTCTCCTTCAAAAAGAAGCATGAAATGAAAGTGGAAACAACAATGTATTAAAATAAGTGTTGCTAGTGAAACCATGTAAACTATAAATCAAAAATGGGCTAAATTTGTATGTTGTATGCATATGTAATATGTGAATTCATGGTGTTGAAAGAAGTACTACATTTCTTTGGCATAAACAAATAGATGAAAAACTTCACGCTAGAATTAAATTAACTGATTGGTAAATACAAATGTCTCCATAGAGTTATTGGGGTATTCTACTCTACTCTACTCTACTCTACTCTACTCTATTGTTCCATTCCATTCCATTCCGTTCCATTCCATTCCACTGTATTCTAAGAGAAGAGCTTTGTAAAATAGTGTCTTTGTTGTGAATAAAACATGTCATCTAAATAAATTAGAAGCAGGCAAATGTACAAAGACATATTTAACATTTAAATTTATCTCAGACCTCGTTCAAAGAGCATTTCTCACATTAAAAACTAAACAGGTAAAGAAGAACATTTAAGAAACATGCTTATGACCCTTTTCCATAGAACTGGTAACAGTAAAAGTTGCATTTGCTCTAAACTTAGGAAAAAAATAACAACTCCAGGACTTCAAGAGAATGGAGAAATGAAAAACTGGAATAAGTGTGTATTTAAAGGTTTATGACACGGATATTTTACTATGTTTTTTCTTATTTTGAAAATGTTAACTTCTGTAATTTAGCATATTCCTGTTCACAAACAGAAAATGGACATTCTGTTTTAAAGCCTAATTACAAATAGGTATGACAAATCACAAGAGAAGATACAGGAGTTTAATATTCAACAAAGAAAATATCAGTGTCTGTGAGGTTTTTGTGAATGAAGTTCACTGAGGCTTCTTCAGTTAAATGAAAACTCAATGTCTGAGAACACTCTGCAAAATCATATATTCAGCGTGCCTAAGACTTTATCCTTTTTGACCCACATTGATCCCAGAAAACAAGATCTTATGTGCCTAAATGTTTGAAAATACATGTTCAATATTTGTGGTGAATGCATGAAGAGAAGAGACAGTGTTTCATGATTCTCAAGTGTTCATGCAGTGTTATTTATGCACCGATATGTGCTATATAAATTAGAACTAACTTATCGTATTTAAATGTACTATCAGAAAAAGCACTTGTCATAATTTTCATTATTTGATCACTTGATCTAAAGAATCTCTCAAATATATCTTTGATGATTAATCAAAGGCAGCCTAATAGAGAATAATGGAAATTGCATTTTTCTCTTTCTTCACTATTGGTAGAGTGCTTACAAATGCAGTCATACAGCATGATCCTCTTTTTTGTTGATTTCTTTTCCTTCTCTGGCAGAATGTTGTACAGATCTTGTCAGAAGGGAAAGGGCAGTTCTCTGTTAGATCTTGGAACAGACAGGAAAATGACAGCAACTTAACTATGAAGTTGGCTCCAGTACTGTCAAAGCTTGGATGCCTATGGCCATCTCTTAAAGAACACATTAAAACATCCAGTTTGTTTAATCTAACTTTAAATATCAACTATTTTAATATTTATGTTGGAACTATTCATGCTCATCCCTTATAAAACCAATTTAAAAGATACAAATAAATGTTCAGGGAAAATACTCCATTTCACTGTAGATTTCCTAATTAGTTTATAGTCATATTCCACATTCTACTGAGCTATTTTACTTGATAACTTTAGGATAAGGTACTTAAATTCTGGAAGTACTCATTCTCTCTATAATTTAGAAAGAAGTCTAAAACCGTGAATTCAGCCATAAGGCAACAGTGAAATTGGTAAGCCACGTGAAGTGGTGCTATGATACACCCCAGAAACAAGGGTAACCCAGACTCTTGTTCTTAGGTCCCTTGGAGTGCATTAGAGTAAATGATTAGTGTTTGTAAATATATATATATATATATACATATTTATTTATTTATTTATTTATTTATATGGTTTATTGCCATGGTGCATTGGAGGTGGGAGAAGCTGCCCACAAAACACAAAGTCTGATGAATTAAAATAAGTGAGGTTCATCAGGAATGTTCAGGTATCTTCCATGGCCGGGGCGNGGGGGGGTGAAGTTTTTGGCCATCTAGTGAAAAACCTTAGGAATGAGTGTGGGGGCACTTTGGGAGACTTTGATGGCTTATTACACCCTCTAAGACATGACAGCTGCCTCTTCTTGTCAGTGCAGTTGAGCCAGGAATACCCCGTAACTCCTTCCCCTAAGACAGAGAAAGGGGATTTTTATAACTGAGCAGTTGTGTAAAGGAGGGCAATTAACATGACAGCAAGCACTATCTGGTCTTTTAGCCTCCAGGCAGTGACAGTTCACACCCTCTGTCTTATGCAAACTAGCCATATACACCCCAAAACTCGCCTCCTTTCTGTGTGTGTGTGTGTGTCTGTGTCTGTGTGTCTGTGTGTCTGTGTGTCTGTGTCTGTGTGTACGTGTAAACTTGGCACCTGAGGAATCGGCAAATGGTTTGAGTCATTAACCGTTAGTAGCCCAGTCTCTTACAACTGGGAATAAAATTCTTTGACAAGAAAAGTAGATATTTAAGGTTGTTTGCTTGGGCAACAACTGAACAAGGACTTTATAAATTAAGAGCAAAAAGAGGTGGACATATAAATTCCGGATTAATTTTACTGTCTTTTGAAAGTCACTGCTCCTTTGAACTCTTTAATTTAAACAGGTTTGGTTTTTTTTTGGGTTTTTTTTGGTTTTTTTTTGTTTTTTTTTTTTTTACTTTTCCAGCAGTGTTTTCTTGAAATGTAATAATGGTTCTAAGACAAAATACAATTATTTAAAAAATAACTACACAAAGAATGCACTAAATAAGAATTAATTAATTTTATGCTTTATACAGTATATACTCTGAATTTTAGTTCTATTTGCCTGTTTCTAATTACAAAGAAATTAGAAATTGTAAGGATAAGACACATGACTAAAGATTCATTTCTTCTTAATTAAGGTGTCTAACACCAGTTGGCTGAATCACACCTTAAAATGCCTATGCCTCTTTATTTAGCATCAAGATAGCTAGAAAGGAAACTCTATGGTTGATGACAAGCACAGTGAGCAATAAGCAAAACACAAGAAAGATAATATGTCAAAGAAAATCTTAAACTTTAACCTTTTATTTTTGATCTATATGAATCTCAAAATAGCTTCAGGAGAATTATTGAGACATACATGCCAAATTGCATGCTGATAAAGCAGAAAGACATTCAAAGTGAATTTGAATTAAGACTTAACAGAGCTGAATTAAATAGCGTCTTTTTTTGTAAGGTTAAAATAAATCTTTATAAATGAGTAAGATTTCTATTCAGTATTTTCATTATGAGTTTCTTCTTTCAGCCACATTTTGTCTTATTGCCCTTATCTAAAAAGTGCATTATTGGGCCTTGGTTCATTATCTACATACCAATTAATTCATTTTTTTGCTTCATTTACTCCTTTTTTCCTCTTGACTTCTGCCTCAGTAAATTATCTCTTCCACAGAGAACAGGTGAACAGAAAGTGAAAAAGAATTGGGCATAGTAACTAATGAAATTAGTTCTTGAAATTCTATAAAACATTACAGACATCTTCCTTTTTAAAGTAAAACTTACCATTTTGTCTGCATTGCCAACCTCCACACTATAAATGTCAAAGGTCATTAGATTTTTGCTGTTAAGTCTCAAATGGATAGGAAAATGTGCTACACCACTGGCATTCTATCATATTGAAATTAAACTGTTTCCATCCTGATTTTGATTAGCTAATGCATGATGATGTTGTAATTATTCATTACTTAGGCACATGATATGACAATATGTTATGTAATAGCCAGGTACATAATTACACAAATGTTTTAGATTTTCTATCTTTTTTTTTTTTTTTCTTTAAGCAAAGGTATCAGCACAATTCATACAATCACATAGATTTGGGACTGAATATTTAAGTGCTTTTTATGGTTTCACAGAAACCATCTAAATAAAGTGATTTTAGTAATTTTAAATCCTGACAAAATTAACCTGTTGTTATTTTTACATCACAGTTTAATGATCATAACAAAATAGCAAGAACATTTTTTTGTCTCTAGGATAATTTAAAAACATCAGAAGAAAAAATATCTTGATTTTCACACACGAATTCTAGCATTATTTCTTAGTAGTTCATCAAGATTGAATTAATCCTTTTCTTAAATGTTTCTTTCAGGATTCTTTCACGTATTTTTAACAAAAAACAGTGAAGTGGATCTTAATATGCTTGTGAAAGGGATGGCTGGCTGTGGATTGCACTGTTCTCTCAGTTTACTTTTGATAGACTTTTGGTACTTAATCCAAATGAAATTTCTCAGTTAAGTGAAAATAATTTGCAAATTAATTAGATGCTAATTTATATACCACACCATCAGCTTGGAAAGAAACAAACTATGGAGTTTTTCAACATGTGAAGCAAAGGTATTGGTCTAGAAGCAGAGTCTGTAAAGAAGCTAAATTCACTGCTTTTCATCAACAGATTTATCTTGTTCAGGAACAGGATCAATCACTCCAATCTATTGACTTCCACTTAACAAGTATCCTCATGCTTTATTGAGCTATTAACCACCAAAACAGTGGAACTCTACCTTGTTTTCTAGGAATGTTTCATTTGAGTCATGCTGAGAAGAGCCCCAATTATCTATCTTTGAAGGCAATTTAATAAAAAAGAAGATATTTGAAGTGATTATATATTGATTTTAGTATAATTTAGTTTGAAAAGCAGCTGGAAGCTGACTATATTTCTCCAAGTTTCTGTCTTCTATTTTTTCAGTTTTATTTACAGATTTTCTTCTACTGCAAATTAACATATTTTAGATGATACTGTAAAGATACAGGACAGTAAGGTGGTTTATTCCTAGAAAGAGTCTATATGGGTGTTCTAAATCATAAGGCATTACACATTATAGAAATGTACATGCCTTAAGTGTTGTAGTCTGATTCTGTTCTTCTGTTATTTGAAGAATAGTGAATCTTCACACATCTAATAACACCTGAAAGGTAAATCAGCAATTGCAAGTTTAATAGCTCTAAGTGCAAACTTTTACAAAATGCAATTACTGGAGTTCAAAGTCTGCTCTTCTTGCTTCCAGTGAATCATAAGTTATTCGTGATCTTTCTCTGTGACACATTCATGCTGCTCATGTTGAGAAGATAATGCACTTTTATTCACAGAATTTTCAGCTGGCTTTTTGCTCTCCCTTTGAGCCAGTCCTTTGAAGTCACAGGAACACTTAGATTAAACTTGCCATTGGATCAGGGTTTCTATGAGGAAAAATCAGAGTAGAATAGTACAAAGCAAATATACTTGCATTGAGTGGTTTTTACTACATAAAACAGAAAAGATTAACTACATGCACATGATAATTCTACGATTGAAATAATTCCCTAGTATTATAGCAAATAATTTTAATTACATGTTTATCAATGGTGTATTCTTTCTTCATTTCTTTCAGATTTCAAAGGTGATTTGTATAAAGCAAATTAAAAATCAATCTTTAATATCCTAATTTCAATTCTGTTAATTTACTGAATCAAATATCTGGATAAAATATACAAAGCACCATGATCTTCCCATGCAAATCAAAACATTAATCTCTGTTCTTTGGTATAAAAATATTACCACATTTCCCACACTGCAGAGGCATCAGAACAACAGAAATTGATTCTCCTTTCATGTAGACTAGACATGCATTTTTCCTTTTCATTAAAGACAAATCTCAAGACACCTAAACTTCTGACTTACAGTCCCCAAATAAGGGATTCATTTGCATGGCCTAAATGAAGCTTTGGGGGATGAAATGCAGAAAAAATTAAAAATTATTATAGATTCCTGAAACTAGTTCAGACTGAAACATTTGTTACCAGTGAGAAAGAAGTGAGAAAGGGTATGTGGAAATTATCAGGAAATATTGATATGGTAGAGCACCCAGAGATGAAGGCATGTGGAACATGTTATGGGAAGTAAATAAGACTCCTGGAAAGAGCAACATTAAAAACAGTCATGGAAATATTGGCAGAAATTTAAAGAGGGAGATGATATGAGTATTTTAATCTCCTACCAATACCCTTATGTTAACAACTGTTATGCAAGGTTAACAATTAAGAGGCTATGGGAAGTGAGGAAGAACTCTGCATTATCTGCTTCACAGCTCTTCTAAAATCTCTTCAAAACGTTTTGAAAGAAAAACAGATGAATATGCAGTTATTAAGGAAATGCAGCTAATTAGAACTATTTAGTAGATTAAATATAGTTAATATCACCAGTATAGTTAATATCACCAGATCCTATTGTAAATGAATATTCGCTAACTAAGATGGCTAACTAAGGTAAATGTTGGTATTTGTTGCTCTAGGAAAAAAAAAAAAAAAAAAAAGAAATCCATTATGATCCTTACATACTTTTAAAAATTCCTGTTTGGACCCCATCCTCTGAGTCCTTCACTCTAGAGCCCATCTCAGCAAACTGGCCAACCTACTGCCAAAGATTCTCTTGGCCTTTTTGTACAAGTGGATCCCATCATTCCCTAACAGGCTACATTCATTTTAACAACTTCAATGAAAATTTTATATTGTTTCAGAACTTGTGGATTCATGTCAGTTGGAGATACCTCTTAGTATCATCGAATCCATCTATTAGCCTAACATTGCCAAGTTCACTACTAAACCACATCCCTAAGCACCACATCTATTTTTTTAAATGCCTCCAGGGATGGTGGTTTAATAACTTTGCTGGACAGCTTGTTCCTCTTCATGATGACTCTTTCAGTGAATAATTTTTCCCTGATATCCAATTAAAACCTCTCGTGGTACAACTTAAAGCTATTTTCTTTTGTGCTATTGATTGTTTCTTGGGAGAGGAGACCAACCTCCTCTTCTCTACTGCCTCTTTAAGGTATAGTGAGCAATAAGGTCCCCAGGAGCCTTTTCTTCTCCAGATTAAATAACCCCAGCTCCCTTAACTGCTCCTCATAAGCAAGAATTCTTCCCTTCTGAGGAAAATTGTGCCACACCAAGCATTCATGGAAACGCAAGCGTGCATCACTTCAATAATTCTGCTTTTTTTTCATTTTCTTTACCCCTCTTCTGTCCCACTGTCACCTCCCTTTGTCATGTATGCTAAAATATATGATTTATGTAAAAATATGTGAATAATCCAAACAAATTTCACGTATTACATTTTTCTTCAACTGCCATGTTCAAACTTATGAAACATGAAAATTAGATGTTCAAAAAGTATTTCATCTAGAGGACCTTGGCCTCAGTTTTGTACTTGTCTGGATTCATTGTTTCTTTTATAATTCCTTCCCTTCCCTTCCCTTCCCTTCCCTTCCCTTCCCGGAACCTTCCCTTCCCGGAACCTTCCCGGAACCTTCCCTTCCCGGAACCTT
>PYHW01009505.1:369555-380400 GCA_013186435.1 Turdus rufiventris
ATACATGCATATGCAAAAAGTGATTAAAGTAAGGTTATCAGCCATGTTACTTCTCACCTCTTCATAGCTTTTTATTAATTTGTCCTTTTTATTACTCTAAGATAACCTAAAGTAATGATTCTGGTTTTGTTTACATTTAACTTAAATCTAACTGAAGAGAATGTGATTGCCAAAGATTCCCTAAGCTGGGTATCGAGAGAATCAGAAGTGGATGACTTGCCATGACAAATTGCTCTATACAGACTATTCTATAGCATGCCAAGATAAAATAAGCCAAGAGCTTACCAGCTTCATGCAGACTTTAACCTGCCTTCTGGACCATGCTCCACTCAGCAGTATAGAATAGTCTCGATGATAGATTTGGTATCCGAAGTCGATACCTTCCTTAATTCTTCCTCTAGGGAAACCAGTGTATTTTTATTTCTATCGTTATTTTTAAATGAAGTATTGTCGTATGTTTAGTTGCATACAGTTGTTTAGTACTGTGTGCTATTTATTTTCAAGCACCCTTTCAGAGAGTATTTGAACAAATGTAAGTATGGAACTTTGCAGGAGGACTGCTGAGTTTTATTATAATTCTTGGATTATCAGTTTGTTCCACAACCTAATCTAAACCAGTGTTGTCCTTGTTCTACACATCTAGACATCTGTAATTAGTTAATCAATAAATTTCCTCTATAGTCAATAGTGGCAATAGTGTAGCTTTAGAGGATTACTCTCATCCTGATGGCCATATAAATCACTGGATGCTAACTCTTTTATCTTTTCAGTTGCTTTGAAACAAGGAGTGTGGTGACCAAGTCAGAGATAGATGTCTATCTTTAAAATGTGTCAAATATCTTGAGATTATTCCCACCTTGGTCTCCATAAACTCACTCCACAGATTTTTTGACAAAGACTCTACATATCAATCTGCCAGGTTCAGATTTTACAATAGCATGGATTTGTATTTACAAAAGTGTTTTTAAAGAAAGCACCATTTATTTTCTTTTGAATATTAAAATCTTACACATTTTCTGTAGATATAATTTTTTTGGTTTCTACTCTAAAATGTATTCTGTATTATGATTAGCTAGCAAATAGGCAAGCGGTTTCAATTTTAGTCCAACAGTTTTATATTATGCACCTTTTAATGCATAGGGAATGTCTACATTAGTTTTTCAGAAAGACAAAAGGTATTAGGTGTGCTCTTGAATTTATGGCAATCAAACACTTCTTTTAATTCCTCAAATTGAAAATCTGTAAAACAAATAAAAAGTTATTATTAGAGACTTTTGTAGCAAAGCGCAAAATGACATTTCTAAGGAAGATCAGGAGCTTTTCTCAGGAAAGTGAAGGTAAATGAGGACTGTGAGTATATGTTAATCTTATTCTATTAATTTTGCAGCAGAAAGTAAATGCCAAAAAAAAAAATTATGCCCAAAACCCACAATACTTTACATAGATATTGCTTCACTTGTCTTTAAGCCTTCCACTGAAAAAAAAAATTAACAAATTGCTGTATTTCATATATTCAAATTATATAAAAGGTAATCCTTTAGAAATGAAGATAATCACAGTTATAATAAACTAATGCTTCAAGAGAGAATGAAGATTTCAAGTGGAAAGACATTTTTTCAATTTTAGAAATTGAAGGACTTTCAACTGAGTCTTAGGGTTAGAGGACTAATATATGAAAGATTAAAAGAGCAAAATACGCAGATCTCAAGGAAAAAATGGTTAGAAATTGTGAAAATTATAGCAAATTAAGTTATTTATTATAAATATTATTAATTACAATTTTGTCCTTTTTGTTCTCTCTATGAATTGCTTGCAAACTATTGCTGAGTCTGTGAATATATTGTTGTTCATATGTATTTGACTATGGCTCATTCACAGCTGTTTAAATTTATTAGTCACTATTTTTTATTTTTAGTGTATGATTGCTCATCATATATGTATTGTTTTTGCTCTCAGATTGGTTCACACTGCACTATGCTAAGTAGGATAATAAAGAATAAGAGATAATGGCAAATTATGACTGACATCCTATGAGCAAATTTTAGGCAAATAATTATTCATACCAACTTCAAAAAATATCCAGAATTCAGACTTTTTTGGATCACTAGTTGCAATCTGTGTAATCAAGAACAATGGATAATAATGCTTCACACAGCACAATTAACTCCCTGCTGTGTATTAGTGAGGATATTTGTATATTATAATCTACATTATTTGACCAGCTGTTCCTACGCTGTTCATATGTGATCACAATGGCTCCCATAATCACCTATGCAGTATTAGTTACTTGGTTTTTAAAAGCTGCATTTTACAGACAAAGGAGCTTGGTATAATAATAGGAAGTGCTCATTGTGGCGTGCTGACAGCTGGAGCTGCATGATAAATAAAGGAAAGATATTTTGAGTAAGAAAATGTTCAGAACATTAGCAGTTCTTCTGGAAATGATTACCATAAAACTGCCATGCACTCATACTCTAGTCACACCAGAAAAATTAGGAAAAATACTGAATGGACAAAGAAAAAAACTGAATGGATGAGGAAAAAGACTGAATGGGCAAGGAAAACAGCAGTTCTTCCAGCTCAAGAAATGGGATATAGCTGTTACAACAAACTGCAGAAACTTTTGCCATTTCCAATTCTATTGCACTTAACCTGTGAGTGAGTTAAGAAATATGTCATGCCTGTAGAACTGCAGGCTAACATTTCAGCTGTGTTACCTCTATACTTCTTAAAAACAGATAGCGAATGTATGTCAGTTATTCCATAATGAAGGGCAAGACAGATTGGTATCTCATACAGACAATTTATGCTAAGATAAATGTTTTATACAGTCCTATGAAGATGCCTATCTGTCTTCATTAGCTACTGCAATGTATTTGAACTTGCTGCATATTTTTTCTATTGTTTCAGTTTTGATTAATTTCAACACAAATATCAAAACTTCAGGGAACAACAAGATCCTCCTTTCTCCCAGGCTATATTCTAAGGTGAGGATTCTCCATTGAGTTTCCTGGGTGAAGTAGGAGTGGAAACAAATTTTCTCAGGCTGAGAAATGCTTAATAACAAGACTTTTTTTCCTATTGTATGCATAAATTGTATGACAAGCCTTAAATACTAGGAATAGCTTGATTCTGAAATCTCAGAAATGTTAGAAAGTGGTTTCTTGGGTTTTTCTCCTTAACATGGGTTTCAAAAATACCTCAAAGCACACTTGAGAATTCTAAATGTATTGCTTAATAATATTGTGTATGTATTTATATTAGCTATGGCAATAACAGCCCAGTTAGTGCCTTAAATATGCTTATTAATATAATTTTCTTTTTCTACCAATATTCTGTATTTGCCTTGCAACAAGTGTTTTTTTCCTAGGAGCTGGTTTTATATTATTATTTTTTAAATTTAGCTGAAATTCTCATCTCAGAATCTGGAATGAGAATTACAGACAAACGCTGATGCGATGCAGCGATCAAAAGTCAGGTAGAAAAGCTCATTGTTCAAGATAAAAGATGGCAAGGTCAGTTCCCAATTACCACCCTAGACAAAAGAGACTCAACTAGGAGAAGAGTAATTTAATTTGATTGGGATGGTGAGAAAGATATTCTAAAAAAATTTAAATGACTTCTTTCACCCCAGCTCCTCAGTCTGAACATCACTGCTTCATTTCCCACTTCTCTACCTCTTCCTCTAACTTTCTAAGTGGCATCAGGCAATGGGGAATGGGCATTACTTTAAATTTGTAACAGTTCCTCTCTTTCATTCCTTCCTCTTTTGCCTTTCCTCTGCTTTACCATAGGCCCCCTCCAGGAGCATGGTTCTTTAGACCATGTCTAAGTGCTGTAGGAGATACATCTCCACAGCCTGTAGGGAAGAACCTGCCCCAATGAGGCCTCATCCACAGGCTGGAGGGGAATCTCTGCTCCAGCACCTGGGCCACCTTTTCCCCCTCCTTGGACTAACCTTGGACTGTAGGACTGGTTCTCACAAGTGTTTCCCCCCTTATTCCTCTCTTAAGGAGGAATATGTTTCTCCTGTTGGGTAATGGAATTTCTAAGAAAAATGTTTGTGGGTGGGGTTTTGCTTGTTAACTATTTTTAAAAAACACCGAATTGATGTATAGCCATTATTTTATTCTCCTTTTTTTTTTTTTTCCCTAGAGATTAATTTTAATTTTCTCCAAAGAAAATAGCAAATAATTTCTTTCCTAATCAATAAAGTGCTCAAGACCAGGATGGATGGGGTTGTGAGCAACTTGGTCTAGTGAAGGACATCCCTGTCCATGGCAGAGAGGATGGAACTAGATGATCTTTAAGGTCCTTTCCAACTCAAACCATTCTCTGATTCTATGATTTTATAACAAACTGCACAATGCAAATGTTCCCTACTTATATTATCCACAGAAACCAGATAACTTATGCAATAGTCTATAAAATACCCCATCTCTCTATTTTAAAAAATAGAAATGAATGATGTGCATCATTAAAAAAAAAACCAAAAACTTTTGTTGGCATGCATTGTACAGAGCCAGCTTCTGATTTATGACAAATAACCAATAAGACTCCTAGGCAATTCACTGCTACTAAATTGAGGTCTCCATCTGCTGTCCGATTATTAAATTATATTATGAAATACTTTCCCTGATATAAAGCAATATACATTCATTTAGAAGAGTTCCTTTAATGCATTTTTTGTCATTTTCAAATGAATAAATGGTTTTTCTAGGTGACTATTTCTTCTCAAATAATGAGGTGAGAGAGAAGTGGTTTTCCCTAGAGATCTTCACTTCTCTCCACTGATTGCACAGAAAACCTACAATAGCTGCCTTGAACTATGAGAAATTGATTTCTAAAATTAAAAAATTATGCAACATTAAAGAGTACACAAGTTGTATGGGTTTAAAAGTAAAGATTTCATTACAATCTTAAAGTATTACCATTCAAAGGAGTAATAGAAATTTTCAAAAGTTGAAATAAGACCAGTTCAGGTAAAACCATGTTCCCAGTAAGGGTAATTAACATGTTATTCTTAGAAACTGTGAATAATCCATTCCTGAGGTGGCCTAGCAGGACAAAGGTCTGAGAATTCTAGATGAATGAAAAAACACAATGCATAAAGGCAATTATATCCATAGTTACTGTTAAATGCCAAGAATTTCATTTCACAGACTTAAAACACCCATGAACACAGTGTGATCATGTTCAGAATTCTCTCACATTGCCTATTGTCAAGGTCTGAATTTTAATGGCTGAGGATCCTGGTGACCTTTTAGATGTGTGATATCTTTTCTATCTCCTCTCAAATTTGTGAAAAGATTGGAAACTTTTCCATTAAGCAAATGATGTAGTTTAACTGCCTTTCCATTTAAATATAATAAGGCTTTTAATAAGAACGTTATAATAAAGCAATGATGAAATTGTACTTTAGCTGAAGGAAACATGAAGCAATTCTGTCAAGATTATATGGAGAGTAAGCAGCAACAGTTCAATCTGACCAAGTGAAAACCTCCTCTTTAACTTATTCACTCTGCATGTTCATTATGGTCAATAGAGAAAAAGAGACATTTATGATAAGCAGTCGATTTCTATTTATATTAGATGTATAAAATAGATAAATAAATAGCACTCTTTCAGTTGATTGCAAAGGAGCCTAAATGTACAGTAATTTCACGACCATAAGGTGCACCCCCGAGGAGTCGGCAAAATTTGCAACTTTGTAGATCATATAAGGCGCACTGGACTATAAGGCGCATTTCCGCGGTCTGGGGAAAATTTTAGCCAAAAGGATGCGCCTTGTAGTCGTGAAATTACTGTAAATGAATCACTTGGCAATTCTTGACTCCCACTTAAAAGCCATTAGACTAGATCTGAAAAAATTTTGGAATGATACTTTCAAAAGGAATTTCAAGTGGCAATTATGCTTTTGTTCCGAACTTCAAAATATAATTTTCTTTTTCTTCTCAAAAAATTAACTTAATTTTACCAATGTAGATTCATAAGAATAATTTATTAAAATATTTAATATCTAAATAAACCCAAAAAACTTTTAAACCTTCTTATTTTAAAATTAAATTTGGTATTTTTGTATTATTTCATGCATCTCAGTAAGAGCAGTGAAAAGTATTAAACAATAGAGTTTCAGAAATAAGATTTAAGAAGATATCAGGCAATTTAATAAAATACAGCTAAAAGAGGAAATAATTGAATATGCATTTGGTTTAGAAGAAAATGTGTTTTGCAATAGAAAGCATTTTGAGGAGCACTTTTTTAACCAATTCCACAGAAGACTACCCTGTAATGTCTTCTTTAGTTTTAACCAGATCCCTATTCTTGCAGTTAGTCATGAAAACTGACACGTATTCTGAAAAGGAAAATCAGCTGCTGTGTATGAAGACAAGTTTATTATGTAGGTCACTGGATGATTCACAGTAAATTACTTATCAAGGGAATACAGTCTCATACTGAGTTGTTTCATAGCAAATAACCTATTTAATTTTGAATACATTAAAAAAAAAAACCTGTATAAATAGTTTTGCTCTCTGGATTACTCATGTTTATGATGGCATTTTTGGTATGACATTGAACATCAAGCTGGGAAAGAAGTATCAATATTTTGTAGCTCCCCCAGGAATGACACCCTTAAAAACCATGAAGGCCAGGAGACAACCTATGAAGATTGAGGAGTCAAAAATAATATGAACACAGCTATTTTCCTAGATCAAATTATGCACAGCATTCACAAAGGGAAAGTAAGACATGTAAGGTCTCAAAGCTGATGCATTTAAGAAAAAAATAATTGACCTCTAAAATTAGGAGTTAGTGGAAGTTATAGAATCCTAAGAAGACCAATTCCTAATTCTGTGTTCTTAAATACTTATTTGACACGTATATTAGCTTAAGAATGTTGTATAAAGAACACTTCTATTTCCAAGGAACACGCTCTGGTATTTCTGTGCTACTCCTTTTGTTTCTTCAAAGTACATAAATGAAACTTACAGTTTGGTTCTTGTTAACCAGCCCCATGAACTCCATTGAGACCCAGAGTCTTTAATGTCTGCTTGCAAAGGTGTCCCACAATCAAAAATTACAGTGTTGGGACAAACCTTTCTGCAGCTTAATGTAGACTACAGATATTTTCAGAGAAGACAAGTCAATCTTGGTTGAGATAGTTTTTCCTTCCCCTACATCACTATTTTACTACCCATCCCTATTCTCCAGGCTCTGAGGAAAAGACATTCCAGAATTTCTGAGGATACAGAGACTGGCCACACAGCACTTCCTGTAATTTTTCTTTTTTGCTTTAATAGATGAAAGACTGAACTGGAAGTTCAGCCTAATTTTTAAAATCCTTACCTACCTAACAATTCTGCTGTCATCCTAAACCTTCTCCAAGCCTTTTAAATAAAAAAAAAAATCAAAACCATTAAAATGGTGCTACAGCCTTTCATCCTACATCCTTCTCACTCCTTCTTGCATTATTCTCTTATGAGTTAGCTGCACAACATGTTCAAGACCTTCTAGTTCCAGTCTAAATGCTTGCAGTTGTTAAGTTCTGCTTTCACAGAATCATGGGAACATAAATAATTCTGTCTGAAAGGAATTTTAAATGTCTCTAATCCTGACTCCTACTCAAATTAGGGTCAGCTTTTCAGTAAGACCACATTACTCAGGGCTTGATAAAGTCCTCAAAAACCTGCAAGGATGGAGTGTACACATTACAAAAGTGTTTTTTTCCCTTATCTTGAGCACAAATGAACCTCTTACATCTCAGTTTGTGCCTATTCTTTCTCACCCTGCCTTCTGTACAATTGTCATGGTTTTACCCCAGCAAGCAACCAGTACCCCCTTGAGACTGGGGAGAGAATCATAACGATGAAAGCTGAAAACTCATGGATTGAGATAAAGGCAATCCAATAGTGAAAGCAAAATATGCCTGCAAGCAAAGCAAAACAAGGAGTTAATTCACTGCTTCCCATGGACAGGCAGGTATTCAGGAAAGCAGGGCCCCATCATGTGCAGTGGTGACTTTGTATGACAAACACCATCATTCCAAATATCCCCTCCTTTTTCCATCTTTCCCCCAGCTTTATACACTGAGTACTCTACCATATGGTACAGAATATCCCTTTGATCTGTTTAAATCACTTGTCCTGTCTGTGTCTCTTTAAACCCAGTTGGCCTTCAGCATAAATTGCTGCATAGGGTCATTCCTGCCCAGGGAGAGGAAGGAACCCTACATTCCCTCATGTTGAATTTCCTGAGATTCCCATTGGTGCATTTCTCTAGGCTGTCAGAGGTCTTCTGAATCGCAGTGTATTGAATTTGCTGTACTGATCAATCCTTCTGGGGTTTTATAATTGCAAAGTTCCTGAGAGTGCCCTCTACCTCATAATCCATTTTATTAACAAAGTTGTTAAATATTAATGACTGTTGCACACCACCAGTAACTGGCCTCCAGTTGGACTTTGATGCTCTGATCACAAGCCTCTGAAACAGCTATTTAGACAGGTTTCAATCCAGCTCACTGTGGCAGTGTTTTGATTCATACTCAGTAATTTCACGCTGTCAGAATTGTCTTCATCTTCTTTGTGTGTCCAGAAGAGTTTCCTGAAAGAGCTTGCTCCATGATTTTCCCTGGCACTGAACTGTGACTGATGAGTGAGCGGTTTCCCAGATGGACTTCTGGCCTTCTGTGAAAGTGGGCATAACACTTTCCTTTCTCCATTCATGCAGGACTTCCCCAATATTTTCTTTTCTAAAATGATAGAGAATGGCCTCACAAAGACATTACCCACCTCTCTCAGCACTTGTAAGTGGAAGCCTGTCACTTTGCAAAGACATGTAGCTGTCCAATTCTTTCAAACAGTTCCTGTGTCAATCATCATCCACTGCTGGTACTTGTCTTCTACCTTCAAAATTTCCTTTGTGTGTGGAGGACTGGCAGATTTTTTTTGGTGAAGATGAAGATACAAAGCATTTCAGTGCTCACTGTGTATACTGTCAAAATCACTCACCCCATTCAGCAAAGGGTGCACATTTTCCTTGTTTCTTTTTTACTACACACTCAGCTCTTCATCTTGCCCTTCATATTATTTAGAAACTTCAGCTCCAGCTGAGATATTTTTCCTAACATCATCCTACAATTTTCAACTGTAGTCAGCTTGTCTGGGGAGCATATTTCATAATTCCTCCTTTGAACCTCCTTTGAACTCCTTCCATCTCTGTACTGCCCTTTTACTTCAAAGCTGTCATGAACTTCCTACTTAGTGTCTGCTGATCTCCTGATGTATTGTTTGCCAAGTATTGTGATGGATATTTCTTGCACTTGGAAGAGTCTGTCCTTAAAGACCTGACACTCCTCTTGAACTCCCTTGCCCTTCAGACTGAACCTCTAGGAACCCACCTGTAAATTTTCCTGACTAAAATCTCTTCATCTGGAGTCCAGGGTCTTTGCTATGCTTCTTTCTTGCTCCTGTGGGAAGATCAAACTCCGCTGTTTCATGGCAATTGCAGGAAAGGTTGCCATTGACTGTCAGATCCACAATTCTTCCTTGTTAGCAAATACTAACAGCTGTGTATCCTCTCACTTGTTCTATTTGGCAACTGAAGCAAATCTCACTAGTTCCATTCTCCCATACTACCTTCATATGTTCAGCAGCTGTCAGGGAGTTTAATGTTCCCCGTAAGATCCTAGGTGTGTGATACAGAGACTTCTTTGATATATTTATGAACATTTTTCTGCTTTCTCATGCTGATTGAGTGGTCTGGAACAAAATCTTACCAGAACATCACTCATACTGCCCCTCCTCTGGCACTGACCCACAAGGTCCCAACCTGCAGGTCACACATCCCACAGTGGAGCTACCTAGATCTGAGCCACTCCTTCACAGAGAGGGAAACATCATCATCATCATCCTTAATATTTATCTTGTAGGGCCTTGATCCTTCCATCACAGAACTTGAGTCAAGTAGGTATTCTAGCTAAATTATTCTATTCTTCTGACCACACATAGTGTCTGGGCTCTCCTGGGCTATTTTCTAGCCTACAAGCATTTCTATGCATTGTGATCATTTGACAATGGCTGGACACAAGGCTCGCACTAAAGTTGCTCCATCACTCACCTCTTTATCTAGATAGGGGAAAGAATAATGCTACAAAAGACTTCTGCATCAAGATAAACACTGGAAGAGATCATTCACCAGTTATTGTCATGGGCAAAACAGATTCAGCTTGAGGAAATTAATTTAATTTATTAGAAATCAAATCAGAATACAGTCATGTACCATGAATATTATAACACCTTCCTCCTTCCTGGTCTCCCATTCTGTCCTGATTACCTCCTCTCTCTGAACAGAGCATGGAAGGAATGGGGGTTCCAGTCAGTTGATCACACATCGTCTCTGCTGCTCCTTCTTCACACTCTTCCATTCTTCATCATGGAGTCTTCCACAAGTGACAGTCCTCAGTGAAGTTCTCCATTGTGAGTCCTTTCCATGGGCTGTAATCCTTCAGGAATGGACTGCTCCAGTATGGGTCCTTCCAGGAGCCTGTTCCATCATGGGCTTCTCTCTCTCTCAAAGGGTCCTGATGGGGGTCTGCTTCAGCATAGCCTCTCCATGGACTGACTGCCTCTTCAGGTACATCCACCAACTCTGTTGTGGGGTATTCTGTGGGCTGGATGTGGATATCTGTTCCCCATGGACCACCAGAATCTTCAGGACAGCTTGCTTCACCATGATCTTCACCCTAAGCTACAGGGTAACCTCTGCTCCTACAACTGGAGCAGCTCCTTCCCCTCCTTCTTCTCTGACCCTGGGATTTGCAGATTCTTATTCTTTGGTGTTTTGCAG
>PYHW01009505.1:396608-432771 GCA_013186435.1 Turdus rufiventris
GCCGCAATCGGGGCAGCAGCGTCACGGGGCGAGCCTGCCAGCATCGGGTCACTCAAAGTGCCAGGGGACTCCCGGAGCGCGTCGACAGTGTGCGGTTCCTGGTGCGCCAGGCAGGACGCATGACACCCGGAGTGCCAGGGAACTCCCAGAGCAGCGAGGCCCCCGCGGACGCTGCACGGAGCAGCGGCGGCCGTGCCCCAGTCCCAGGGATGCCCCACGGAGCGGCGGCGGCCCTGCCCCGGTCCCGGGGATGCCCCACGGAGCAGCAGCGGGCATGCCCTGTCCCCGCGGACGCCGCACGGAGCTGCAGAGGCCATGCCCCAGCCCCGGGGACGCCCCACGGAGCGGCGGCAGACATGCACAGGCTGGCCCAGGGGCCAATGGCTGCCGGGTTGAGGCGGGCACTCGGCCAGCAACCGCGCAGGGGAACTGGGGGCAGAGCCTTACTGCAAAAGAAGGTGCGCCTTATAGTCCGGTGCGCCTTATCTGATCTAAAATTTTGCCGATTTTGCTGACTCCTGGGGGGTGTGCCTTATAGTCCGGTCCGCCTTATGGTCGTGAAATTACTGCATATTATGACTGAGATCACACAAAACCCCCATTTGCTACATGATTTAACAAGAAGATAGGATAGATTGCAGTGATAAGGGGTAGGGTTAAAACAGAAAAATGTGTTTGCTTACAGTTCACCAGCTATTTTTATTCCCTCTTCTCTCTATTTTCCCATGCTTGTTCTTTGCACGTCTTGATCTTTCCCCTTTCCTGGCATTGATGCCTCTCAATAAACAATGTGTCAAAACCTATTTTTTCCCCTAGTCTCAGTTTTCCCATATTTATTTCCTATATACATACACAGATTTGGTGTTTCCAATATTGTTAATAAGGTTATTTCAGTCTTTCATCATATCATCAATGGGATTACATGAGATTCTCCTCCCCAAAAGCTGTGTGCCTCCTTGTATTGGATCTGGCTGGGAGGGAGCTCCTTTTGCCTCAGCAGCCCTCCCAGTGCTGTGCTTTGCATCGGTAACACTCCAGTGCTTTGGCTACTGCTGAGCAGGGCTGACACAGCATCAGTGCTCTCTCCCCAGAACTCAGCCCCACCAATGGGCTGGGGGTGGGCAACCTCCTGGGAAGGGACACAACCAGGCCAGCTGACCCAAATTAGCCCAAGGGATTTTCCATACCATATTATGTCAGCTCAGATATAAAAGCTAAGGGAAGAATGAGAGAGTGGAATTTGTTATTTATAGTGTTTGTCTTCCTGAGTAAACACTACACATGCTGAAACCCTGCTTCCTGGGAAGTGGCTGGATGTTCCTTGCTGATGGGAAGCAGAAGTTTGGTTTTCTTTCTTATTTGTGCAGGCACAAACTTTCATTCTTACTTTAGTAGGCTGCTTTATCAAAATCTACAAATCGTTTTCCATCTTATTTTTTCTCCCCTGTCCAGCTGGGAAGGGGGAAAAGTAGAGCTGATTTTCCATCCTGAATGCTTCACAAGAACAGAATTTTCAGTGTTTTCAGAAGCTTCTCAATATATTTGTGCAATGTGCTCTGTACTTGGATTTTTTCTGTCTAAAATAATATACTTAAAGAAGAATATTGCAATTAAAATATAATTATATTGCAGTTTCAGACAGGTTACCTGGTAATTTTCAGTAATCATTCATTAGTAATTCATGGTTTTTTTCTGCTCCGTAATTTATTAATACAGCCAGGGAGTTAGAATCAATTATGCTAACCTTTCTTAGCCGAACATTATACAGTCAGTCAAAGCTAATCACAGAAGCTTCACTTGAGGTAATGTAGTGCTAATAGATGCCTTTCATTCCTTGAAGTGTAGGCATTTCTTATTGTGCTATGATAGTAAATACAAATAATTAAAAATTCCACAATGGCATGATAAACAAAAGATGAAAAGCCACAGCTGTAGTGGGATTTTTTTTTTTTTCCTTTTTGTGCTATTGTTTCCTGAAAACGAAGGAATTTTAGTAACCATTAGCAAAGAATACATTTTTTTGTGTGTGTGTTGGTGGTGGTATTTGGTTTGGGGTTTTTTGTGAGTGTTGCTTTTTTATTATTTGAGATATTCCTCTTAAATGCAAACACAAACAAAAGTGAAAATAGGAGCATTGTAAGGATTACTTCTCTCCTATATGCAGGCTGGAAGTGACATGTACTTGAAACACATTTTTTCATTTCTGTACACTAATGGCATGGTTTAATGAACAAGATTTTATCAATGATGGGTTTTATGCATTACTGTAATAAGTTGACTGTGGAAATATAATTTAACAGGGAACAGAAGAGTATTCAAGAAAAAAACAAGGACCAATGAAAAGTTTATATACTAAAAATTTAATAACAGAAATAAAATATTTTTATGTTTTCCATCAAGCATTTAAATCAGAAAATTCCCTATCCATAGATAATTAATTTAAAAAGAGATTATTGAACTATATGTGAATCAATCTTACTTTACAAAAGACACTACTGTTAGATTAAGTTCATTCTGATTAGCTGAGACTTTATGGTGTTTTAATGAATTTTATACAAACTGAATTTTGAGAATTGTAAACATGTAACCTATTGCCAGAAATTCAAAACAAGATTGAGTTCCTTAGAAACACTTAGATATATCCCTCAAGGAGGGATATAGAAAAAACCAACCACAAAATCAAATCCCAACTTTTCTTCTGTGTTTGGATAGTTTTTGTTTTATAGTTTTATAGAAGCAGGAGCACACTTTTAATAGTCATGATGAACCTCATAGGATAATTGTCAACACTATTAAACCCTTAGTTATAGTATTTCTGACTAAGACCAAAAGATCTCTAAATTTATTGAAAAATAATAATTTTAAAATGCTTCTTCCAACATGGTTAAATGCATTACATATGTTACATATTGAATGAATTTGATTCCTAAGTTACCAATGGATCAACACTATGTCTGTACTTACATTTTGTGCCATGGCAAGATGGCTTACTGAGCCTCTTCTTCCCAAAGACAAGAAAATCATTATTACATTTTAGTAGCCAAACAGAAGTATGACCTGTGAGTTTAGCACCTTATGCATAGATAGAATGAATTGTGCTGCTTTTATGTGAAGTGGGGCAGATTGCAGGGGTGGCTTCTGTGAGAGCAGCAGCTGTCACCATGTTACACCGAGCTGGCTTCAAGAGGGATCCCTTTCTGCCCAGAGACAATCAACAATGTTGTAAGTTCTTCTGTCATATTTAAGAAAGCCTAAAAGACACTGTGCAGCTGTGAGAGAGGAGAGAGATCTGAGAGGAGCAGCTCTGTAGATATCAAGATTGTTGAAGGAGGGGGAGGAGGTGCTCCAGGCATGGAAGCAGAGATTCCCTGAAGTTCTGTGAAGAGGACAATGGCAAAGCAGGTTGTGCCCCTGCTGCATCTGGAGAACCAGAGCGGAGCACCAATCCGTCCTGCAGCCCACTGAGGATCCCATATGAGAGCAGGATCCTGGCAGGACCTGCAGCTTGTGGAGAGGAGCACATGCTGCGGTCAGTTTTCTAGCCAGAACTGTGGCCCTGCACTGTGAGGCACCCACACTGGAGAAGACTGCTCCTGAAAGACTGCATTCTCTGTTAAGAACTCTGTGCTGGAGCATAGCAAGAATGTTAGAAGAAAGGAGAGGCAAGGAAAAGGTGTTAACAATATAGCCACAACCTTATCCTACCCTATATGCTACCCTGTTTTTAACTAGCCATTAATTGATTCATCTTCCCTGAGTTTGCTCTGTTTGTGATGATGACAAATAGGTTAGCATTTTCATGTCCATATCATCACCCATGAGCTTTTCCCTCTTATTTTCTCCCTGCCTTTTAAAGATGGGGAGGAAGAGAGTGACTGGGGGAGAGGGGAGGGTCTGAATGCCAGCCAAGCTTAACCACCACAATGGGATTAATTTCATGCAGTAATATGTCTGTACTGTGTGCCATGTAATTATTTTCTCCAAAATTATGCTTTAAGTTGATTTTAATTGTGAACTGTCTGAGACAGTCATCTTCTTAATCTACATTCTGCCTAGATTGTTTAGATTTATTATCAGACTAATGACATTAATTACTTTGTGAATATAATGACAAATTATTAAAGCTTACTGATTTATAGACAAATAAAACCATACATTGAACTATTCAATAGTGTTCTAAAAGTTATTACTTGTATATTACTTTATATACATTCACAATCATAATTGTCTTCTGTGATGATACAGGAGAAAAATTAAAAATATTTACTATGCATCTTGAATTACTACTACATTACAAGACCCATAGCACAGCCATCATTCTCATTAAACGAAACAACCTCAAAATTCGGTTTTCTTACAAAAAGATGCAGTTATTTCAGGCTGTAAATTAAATTTCAGTTTGAAATTTAAAACATAACCACTCACAAACTTTTATTAACTAAATTCGCATTTACAGATTTCTGTATTTTGTGTAAAATATGTTGAGTTATAAATATTTAATTACCTGTAAAGAGTTAAAATTTTCATAGTAGAATAGTTTTATTATTGAATGCATGATAAACAAGTTTTCAGACAGTGATGTGGCAATCATGATTACATTTACTAAAATGAATAAAAGTATTACTATTTCAAATGAGATTTTGTAGTTAAATGTTTCATGTAAGCAAAATTTAACTACACAAATTAATCTTTAATTAGCTGAGTAGAGAATTCAAGACAAGCAATACAGCATCATGTTTTATTTGCTTCTGTCTCTATGGGTTGGGGGGGCTTTTGACTCCTTGATATGTGACATGTGAGAAGTCTCTTATCAGAGGCTTCTAAGTGTTCACAACTTCAATATGCCTGCACATAGTATATTTACTTAGTATGCATCACTTATTTTACAGTACTTTTCCCCTCTGATAACATGAACTTCTAGGTGATTCAGTCAATCTGATTTTGTATAGTCTTTCCAAGGCTAATCCTGAGGAAGTGGGCTGCCTGCCATTACAGAAGCACTGGGGCATGGACATGCTTCTCTATTCAATCTAAAGAAATTTGCAGTGAATCTTTGTTCCTCATTACACTTCCTTTCTCAAACATGTGGCAACTTACAGCTAGTTCCAAAAAGGGCTGTCTCATTATGCATTTCAAACTGGAAGCAATTGCTTTGATCAAAAAATCACCAAAGCTCTCTGTGTGATTTTGGCCTTCACTTAATGTGCCCCAACAGCATACACAAAAATTATATATGATGTTTATAACTCTGAAATCTATGCGTGAAGTCTGGGTTTTACTACACTGTTTTGTCATCTGTAATGTTTAATCTTAATTATGTACTTCAAATGTATAACAGCTTGTTTCAAAGATTCCTTGCGTATGTGTCTAAACAAAAGTTTGACAATTTTTTTGAAAAAGCACCTGATAAAAGAGTGATATAATAATACTAATAAATACAGTGTTCTGAATTTACATGCTGCTTTGCATTTCAGCAGAAGTGCAGGGACATTATGTAATTAACTTTCCTAATGCAGCTTTTGAAAAAAAATTAGTATTCTCTTTTTACATAACGTATCCAAGGTTATAAGCAGTTTATCACAGATGCATCTGCAGAAAGCTTTATCTTATAGTTTGAGCTTCTTGTTTTAGAAAAAAAGGAAAACATATAACATCTGTCCCCACTTGAATCCATGTTTAACACAGTTTCCTGAAATTACATTTCCGTTCTATACATGTGTCTTAAAAATTTTGAATTTCCCTACGAATTTGTGGGGATTTAATGAATGTAAAAAAGTCTGAGTTCACAATTGTGTGCGACTGGACTTATATGAATGAAATACTTCCTTTCCAAAATACATGTTTAATCTCGGCAGCTGGAATGAAATCCATGGCAAGAAGTATTTCCGTTAATTAAGTCCTTCTGACATTACGTTGACTTATTTAAGAGTGTGGAAATCTCTGATTGGACTCCAGAGAAAATAGCACTTCTGAGGTACTGAGAATTTTACACTATTAAAAAAACCTCTTTTGGTTTTGGTACTAACTCAAACTTTTATGTTGGAGGTATAGCTTGTATGTTTTTTTGGCTGACAGATGGAGAGAGACTTTTTATGAAGGCCCATAATGATAGAGCAAGGGCAATGGTTTTAAATTGAAAGAGAGTAGGTTCAGATGGGACATAAAGAAGTTCTGTTACTCTGAGAGTGGTGAGACACTGGAACAGGTTGCCCAGAGAAGTTGTGGCTGCCCCATCCCTGGAAGTGCTCAAGGCAAGTATGGACAAGGCTGTGAACAATCCAGTCTAACAGGAGGTCCCTACCCATGGTCAGGATGTTGCACAAGGTGATTGTTCAACACCGCTTTCAACACAACAATTTTCTGATTCTGTTAGTCTATTTCTATCTAAGAAATATTTTGTCTTCTAAAATATCTTATTGATTTACTTAATTGTCATGTTTAATCTCAAATGACAACTAAGTAACACATAACAAAGTAGGGAAGAGAAATGGAATGAAAAGATAAACCTTGTGGGTTGAGATATGCACAGCCTAATAACTGAACAGAAAAATAGTTCTAAAAACAATTATAATAATTTTATCATTACTAATAAAATATAATTAATACTAAATATTTTATGAATAATAATAATAGTCATGCTAAGGAGATGGGGAGAGAATAACAGAATCCAGAAGAAATGGGGGATGAA
The DNA here is from genome assembly GCA_013186435.1 of Turdus rufiventris. Lineage (NCBI taxonomy): Eukaryota > Metazoa > Chordata > Aves > Passeriformes > Turdidae > Turdus > Turdus rufiventris. Next base: position 403,297 of record PYHW01009505.1, read on the forward strand.
CAATAAAACTACTCACAACCCACTGGCCAATACCCAGCTCATTTCCAAAAAGTGATGGCCCTCCTTCCAGGTAACTCCCACAGTTTCTGCATTGGGCATGATGTTCTGTAGTATGGAATATACATTTTGCCAGTTTGTGTCATCTATCTTTGCCATGCTCCCTCCCAGCTTTTTTTACAGGGCCTCACTAGCAGAGATGCTGAAAAATCCTTGAGTGAGGGTAAGCACTACTTAGCAACAACCAAAACATCAGGGTGTTATCAGCATTCTTTTCATAATAATACCAGGAAGAACAGCATTGTACCAGCTACTAAGAAAATTAGTTCTATCCCAGATGAAACCAGGACATTAATAAAGTGAAATGTCTCCCTCCTTGTGTGAGCTACTAAATAACACAGAACCAGTATATGACTACATAAATATTTATAGAAATAGGGGTATGTAGGTAAGATTTTTGCCTTAGGTGGTCCCTGTGGCAGACAGTGCTAGTACCCAATTTAAGTGAATATGGTAGTAATAAGCACTGTCTATCTGTGGTAGCTCCAGGCATTGACAATAACGCTCATCAAGATTTAGTAGCATCTGGTTCCTGTTATTAGGATGCGCATTATAAGACACTAATTTGGTTAGTCATTTCTTAATTAGAATTACTGGATTTTTTTTCTGAAATTTACAGAATTATGACATGGTTGTTAAAGGGACATTTTGCTTTTTCTTTTATCCAATGAATTCTGTAAGTTACATAAATAGTTTTTCAAATTTACCTCCTAACTACTGCAGAAAAATGTTTGATATTGTCAGTGTAATGTTTGAGAGGATGCTCTCCATCCATGGATAGAGTACCGTAAATCACATGTTGGTGCTCACACACTTTTGTGAACTCTACATATCTTATGCTTGAAAAGATGGACGAAAAAGGCTTTTCTCCTTTGATAATGATTTAGCCTGCTTTCTAAGCTTATCCTTGTGTCTTATTGCTCATTTTCCCATGTATATTGATTAATTAAAGAGAAATTTCAGATAGAAGCATGTTAACTGAGACTCTTATTCTTAGAAAAAATAGAACTCCTGTCCAACGGTCTGTCCAGTCACTGACTGAGGGCCTATGGCACCCAGACACTAGCTCCAGATGCAGCACCATGAACCACTTGTGACCCAAGGTCCCCCACCAGTTGCTGCACTCAGACATTCATACACACATACACAGACGCTCCTGCACACAAAATGGTTTCCCCTCATCCAGGTTAGAAAAAGAACTTTACAGACACTGATGAACTAAAACAGGAAAAACAAGTGGGTTGTTTTTGTCTGTAACAAAGTCCTCTTATTACCTTATTCCTCCATTTTCCTATCTTTGTTCCTTTCCAAATAACCTAAAATATTTCCTTTCCCACTTTTCTTTCCTTCCTTAAGAATCTCACAAGAACATCCTGGCATTTCAGTCCTTATTTCGTCCTCCTTTGCATCCCATATTCACAGACAGCACTCTCCTTGTCTCCCCTCCCCCACCATTACCCACAGTCAGTTTTGCAGGAGCTCTGGTGTTAACTTACCTTGATGGGTTCACACTTGGACTGAATCATCTCAGACAACCCTAAGAAGACCCAGTATACGGTGTTCAGCCAGTAAGCCAGTATATGGGGTTCCTTCCTCTGAAATTTTGATTTGAGGTTCTCCCTGATATTGCAACCCTGTCCTCCTCGGGTTTGTGAAATTGATGGATCTCCTGTGTTGGGCCTATCCTAGCTCGACCAAGGTATTGTTTGGTGTCCCCCATCTACCATTGTCTCTTTGGATTCATGTGTTGGTGTGCAGACAAGCTGTTATCATATAACCTAATAATGTAAATGTAAACATATGCAAACAAGCTAATGAATAGCTAATGGAAATATGGTCAGTGAAGACAGCAGAGCTATTCAGCTTACCAACAGAAGTGCCAGCTAGCTAAACCTCCTAAATCTTTACTCTGAGCAAAAGCTTGATACATTTCTTTGACTTCTGGGACACCTGTGCTCTTCAAAATCAGCAGCTGTCAGGCAGGCAGGGTAACTTTTAGATTTTCAAGTGAAATTCTAACTGGTTCATATAATGAAAGTAGTGCTAATATTTTCATTTCTATTACATGAGTAACACTCATAATGGAAAACAAAAAAAATTATTGATGTTCTTTTGTATATTTTTGTTGATGGTTGCTAAAAATAGGCTTCTCTGAAAAATTACATGGGTAGACAAGTGTAGTGAATCAACAGTGCATTAAACTAGGGCAATGAAGCACAAGGATTGCTTTCTTCAAATAAGCTTCCAAATGTAATTTAGATTTTGTTAGCTAGTAAATAGGTTCCGGAAGAACTGATACAGCTGAACCAATATCCAACATCAGTTCACTGAAGTGTGGCTATCCTCCAGGGTTCCAAATGTCAACACAGCAAAGCATTTTATGTACAGGATGAAGTGAACAGAATTAACATGTATTCTGGACACTTGTATCAGGCATGACAATTTTGTCTACCTGAAACCCTAATAGATGTGTTCTCATCACACATGCAAATCATGGTACTTTTCCCAGGTAAGAAGCCTGGGAGTGATTTCAATTTGCACACACTGCCCTTGTAATTGTTAATTACCAGAACAGTTTCAAGCTGTTGGAATTCACCTTTTCTTAACATTCCATTACCTAGTCATTGAAACTGAAGTGGGCTTGGAGCTCTGGGCTTTGTGGTTTTCTGAACCCTAAACCTAGGCGTAACCTTAACCCTAGGCATAGCCATAACTCTAGTAAAGAGAGTAAAAACCTCATGGAGTCAGGCTGGTGCCAAGAAGAAAGATGTGGATGAAGCCATGTCATGGCAGCCCTGTGCTTCCCCAGCATACCTTTGGTAGATGCAGTGTTCTTGTAGCTCTGTGCTTTGTTGTTTTCTGAATAACCCTAACTCTAGCCAGAGCAGCAAAAGCACCTTAGGCTCAGGCTGGTGCCCAGCAGAGAGATGTGGAAGGAGCCATGTTTCAGCCATCCAGTGTTCTCCTTGGCATGCCTTTTCTAGCTGGAGTGTGCTTGGAGCTCTGGGTTTTTGGTTAAATGAACCCTAAACCTAGGCGGAACACAAACCCTGGGCAGAAGAGTAAAAGCATTCTTGGGCTCAGGCTGGTGCCAAGCAGAAAGATGTGTAGTGCAGTATGTTGTTGCAGTCCTTTGTTCCCTTTGTTATGCCTTTTGTAGCTGAAGCAGGCTTGCAACTCCGGGCTTTGTGGTTTTTTGAACCCTAATCCTAGGCAGAACCCTAAACCTAAGCATAACCCTAACCCTAGACAGAGCAGTAAAAGCCTCGTGGGGATGAGACTGATGCCAAGCAGAAAAATGCGGAGTGAGCCATGTTGTGGCATTGTGTTCTCCTTGTCATGGCTTTGGTAGCTGCACTGTGCATGGGCTTTGTGGTTTTCTGAACCTGAATCCTAGGCGTAGCTTTAACCCTAGACAGGCAGTAAAAGCAGGCTTGGCCTCAAACTGGTAAGAGGCAGAGAGATGTTGAGGGACCCCTATTGTGGCATACTTCTGTTCTCTTTGGCATGCATTCTGTATCTGCAGCATGCTTTGAACTCTGGGTTTTGTGGTTTTATGAAACCTAATCCTAGGCAGAACTCTAATTCTAGGCACAGCCCTAACTCTAAACATAACCCTAACCCTAGGCTGAGCAGTAAAAGCCACATGGGCATAAGTTTGTTGCCAAGCCAAAAGATGTGCAGGGAGTCATGTTGTGGCAGTCTTGTATACCCCTTGGCATGACTTGAAACTGCAGAGTGCTTGGAGCTCTGGGCTTTTTGGTTTTCTGAAACCTAAGACTTGTCAGAACACTAACCCTAGGTCAAACCCGAACCCTAGGCAGAGCAGTAAAACCTCATGGGTGTGAGACTGGGACCATGCAGAAAAATGTGGAGGGATCCATGTTGTGGTAGAATTTGTTCCCCTTGGCATGATTTTTATTTAGCAAAACACAGAAATTTATAAGGATGTTAGAAAAAACCGTAAAAGTTAAAATAATGCTTTTGAGAAAAATATTATCAAAAATGGTTTAAATGTTTTGCTCACAGTTTGGTCGTTTTGATCAAGTGAAATTTAATATTTCATCTTCATATAAGGGGCAGAGTCCAGTGGTCTTTCTTAAAAGGAAGTCATGAAAACTTTTAAATATTATAAAGAAAAACCTTACTTTTAAAATTCTAAACCAAATATTTTGCCCCTAACCAAGGACTCTTTTTTTTTTTTTTTTAATATAAGAAAATATTAAGTTAAACTGCCCATCTTAGATGTTATTTATACAATAAATAAAACAAAAATTTTGGTCCTGGATCCTTAAAACAAATTTCTAGCATATGGAATTAACATTCTGTCTTGGTTTGAAAGACAAGGGTCTTCTAGGGAAGGCAGAAACCTCCCTTGGGATGGAGAATGTACACCCCTTCCTTCTGAATTATTGTAATTTTGAAATTAAGCAGCTGTCACGCAGAAATATGAGGATGGAAATAACAGTTATTTACTGGTATATATAACAAGGCAAACAAACGACAACAACTATGGCTTTAATAACAAACCAGGGAACCATGAAAGCCTTCTCAGCTGTGATGGGAAAGGATGGAGGAGAGACTTTGCTTCACAAAGCCCTGGGGCAGCTGCTCCCAGTGCCCCTTCAGGACTCTGAGGAGCACTAAGCTGTAATGGCAGGAGCAAGCAAAAATCCGTGATGGTGGATGAGGTGTATCAGAAGCTCTGTGGTGGTAGCGGAAACTCCTTTCCCCAAAGCAGCAGCAGCTCCGAGTGTCCTCATCTGCAGTCGCAGAGTGAGAGAGCTAGCACCTGCCCCAGCCCTCCTTTTTCTGCCCAAGATCCTGCAGTATCTCTGTCCCTCAGAGAGAAATGCCCACAGATGAGAGAAAAATGCAACCAGATGCCCCACTTCCCCTGAGTTTGGCCACTTCTTTGTCTTCTTAAGTACCCATAAGTGCCCAGTAGTCAGTGTTTCTTAGCAACTTATGGGGAAAATTCTATGGGTAAGAAGTAACAAAAGAAAAGAAACCTATATTTTTTATTACCCTGGTTTTTACCATCCTGTACCCAAGTCTTTAGCTACAATGCTAAGAGGATCCAATTTTGTGTCTTATGAGAGGAAGGCAGTGAGTTAAATGAGGGCTTGATTTGGTGTAGTGCTACTTGGTTGTGTCCAGGCTCTGCCTCTGATATCAACTGCCTGGACAAATGCCTGCAGTTGGTGAGTATTTCCTTCACTTCACTTTTGATTGGTTGCATTGCTCACTATATGAATTGGAAGACAGTAGGGAGTGTAGTGAAAATGTTTATTGCCTGGGGAAGAAAAATAATTGGGACTTGTACTGGCTGGGTGCCTTGGCACATCAACAGCAGTGGCCATAGCTAAGAGAATGTTTGGCAGTGTTTTTACTGTTAGGCTTTTGAAACACATGAAAAAGTCTCCCTGACTGATGAGTCAAAAACACTACTAAGCTATGAATATGAAAAAAAACACTGAAACCAACAAACAAACAGATTTTCTGGAAAATAATACAAGAAAAAGAATTAATTTTATTGCATTTCAAGTGAAAGGATTCTATTACTCTAAAATAATTTTCCACAGGAAAAAATATTCTTAGAGGGAAAAAATTTTAATGCTTCCACAGAGATTGGTTACATGTATACATTCTTTTGTAGATAGCTATCACTTAACTTTCACTTCATTAGTGTCTTTAAATTTATATCTATCTAAAATACTTTACCTAAATTTACATAAATTTGAGCTTTTTGTGTAATCACCTACAGTACTTCTTCAGTCAATGAAGAAAGAACAGCATCTTTGGCAAATCAATAATTCCACTTGGTTTAGGCATCTAGATGCCTTTAGACATTACATTTAGTAATTTCACGACCATAAGGTGCACTGTCTCCCCGTGTGGCTGCTGCTGGCTGGGGGCTGCCCGGTCCCACCCACCCCACACGGCCCCTGCTGGCCACAGCCGCCCGCTCCCGCCCCACCTCGCAGCTTGGCTCACAGCTAACACTTCCGGGTTGCCAATTTTTGCAACTTTGTCCATTATATAAGACACACTGGACTATAAGGCGCACTTCTAGGTTCTGGGGAAAATTTTCGTCAAAAGGGTGCGCCTTATAGTACTCTTTCTTTCTGTAGATGAGAAAGTCTTGATGAATCATATTATGATACCGTATCAGACCCATGATTCAGTACTTCAGAATAAAAAGAACATAAAAATTAGAATAGCAGAATACTATCAGAATAGCAACAGAAAAATTTTTTTGCCAGGTCATACTGAATTATCTGAGTCTTTCCCCAGTCATACTTTTTCTGGGTTCATATCCTTTCACTTACCAGGACCAAAGTCTATGCTTCAACAGCATGAATGAAGTAGAAATAAGCTTCTCTTTCCTGTCTCTAGCATCATTTCCTCTCCAAAACCACAAGAAGCAATATTGTCATATATTCAGTCAGTAACAGTCTGCTGAGGCATAGGCAATTTTAGTGAGTGCATACAGTGAAGTCTTTCAATTCCAGAAACTCAAGAGAAACCTTCACTGAAGCATCACTGACATCACAACATTTGATCATATCAAATTCCTTTGTATGGCATTGCTGTCATTATTAACATGATATTGTCCATGTGAAAACTGTCAAGAAAGTACTATGATGTGTTTAAACTATGCCCTTACACATAGCTAGAAGCAGTACCAGAACATCTGCTGTGGTCAACAGCCCAGAATTTAATAGGAACCAAAGTATTTCTGAATTTTCACCTATAATATCTAATAAGAAGATTCAATAATTTGGATAATTTTCCAGCTCATGTGCCATTGCCTTCTAGTTATTCTCAAGGCACTTGCTGTTATTCATCTACTAAATTACCTTTAAGGTAGACTGCATTTACAGTTACAGCTATCTTGACAGGCTGGATTTTGATGCTAAGCTGAAGATATACTTCCCAAATCATCCTTATTTCCTTACTCTCATGTGACTTGACAGAGAAGAAAATGAACTACAAAACAGGTCCTGCAGTGATTAACACATGTAACAGATTTACCTAAATGAAGCTACAGATTTCAGGGAATATATATTTTGGGTGATTATTTGCCTGGGGATTACCTCATGATGGTAACTAACTGAATAAAGACACACATGACCTGTTGCAGTCAGATCAGCAGAAAACCCCTATCAGAGTAACAAAGGATAGCATGGTTTTTCATGTTCATGTAGAATAATAAATTTGTGCAGAGAACATCTATCCTTTGAGGATTCTGCTGTTTGCAAATTGGGAGTATGCAGGATTAAATCAGAGATCCACAGGAATATTTGTGCCGGGAAGTACATTAACAGTAAGCAGTAAGGTTTATAGGTTTAGGTGGAAAAAAAAAGAAATCTAAGAGAAGCTGTGGTAGCTGAGATATTGAAGTAATGTAAATTAATGAGATTCCATAGAGAAGAGGTCAAATATGGTTCAGTTAACTTCCTCCACTGTGAACTGATATTAGTTTTTTATTATAGATTATAAGAGTTTATATAAAGGGATGACTTAGATAATCAATAAAAGGAACATTATATGAGATTCTATTCTGTTCTTCTGAAATACTGTAAAGAAAGATTGAAAGGATTTAATTTTGTTGGGTTTGATTTTTGTTTTTCTTACTGGAACTTTATTTTCTTATTGCTTTATCCAAGATTTTTTTGTTGTTGTTGGGTTTGTTTGTTTGTTTGTTTGTTTTTTGGTTTTTGGGTTTGTTTTGTTTTGTTTTGGTTTTGTTTTGCCAAAATAGGAAGGCACAGTCTTTAATTAGGACAGAGAGGAATTCATTCCAGAATTGCACTTACAATATAAATTATTACATTGTAGGTCACAAACTTTGGTTAGCTAATGCTCAAGCAATATTCAATACGCTGTGGTTATCTCCTCCTTAGCTATGCAAAGAATAAGAATGGTGTGAATAATAATAAGTTTGCAATGACCAAATTCTTCACTTCTAAGAAATAGTAAAATTAGGTCTAAGGTTTTCTTCTTGCATACAGTCACTCTAATGTCTTCAAGAACCTAAGCATAACCTTGAGAGCTTTACTCCTCTGTAGTATCCTTAAGCATTTATTAGATGTTCACTCCATTAAAAAGAAAACTACAGCATAATTTTATGCTCGTTCTTATATATGACTTCTTGCAACAATAGAGCAATAAAGCTTAGAGCTGAACATAATCATAAGCAAATGGTTAAAAGGATGCAGTTTTCAAACGGTAAAAGTATATTTCATGTACTTCCTCTTCAAGCTCTATGGTCATAAAATAACCCAGGCTATGGTTGTCATCTGAACAAGCAAATTTACATCCATTAAAGATATTTGGGTCAATCTCTACAAAATTTTATGATGCATGCTTAGGTTGTCTGCTTATCAGTCTTTTTGCCTTCTCAGAGAAAGAGAACGAGGGGAAAGCTCCTTTTTCAGAAACACCCAACTGACTTTATATTTCTTTTTATTTCCTTAATCTGTTAAGCAGGTGATCAATTATCTTGTTTTCTGGAGATTGAATTTAATAATCTTAGTGGGAAGAAAATTTTCCAATTAACTATGAAACCCTCAATAACTCCTCCACTTAATGTCTATGGCCCTTAAAGTGTAAGGAAAGGCTTACTTGGGTGAAAACTAAAGTTCTAGCATTCTTTGAAAAGAAAAATGAATTTTTTGAGAAGGAGAAAAAAAAAAATTTTTAAGCGGGAGAGTGATTTTAACTCAAAGAAAACAGAACGCATAATTCTGATGTTGAAATAAACAGCAGATTTTTCATTCCTAAACCAAACTGAAATTCCAGGCAGGGAAAATGTCCATTTAAGACTGAAAATGCTGATCTTAGATTCTGATGATGATAGATTTTTTTAAAACCTTGATAAACTGTCTGAGAAAAAAGAATTGCCTCAATTAAGTTCAGTCTTGTCCATTGAGTAACAAAGTTTTATTCTGTAACAAATGGTTTAATGTGTTTGTGCTGTACAATTGAAAATGAACCCAAAATAAGTTAAAGCCAGGAGAAGGTTACTATTTTTCCTGAAGACTACAATTGCAATTCCTTCTTTCCTAAAAATACTTATTATAAAATCTTAATTTAGAATCAATGATTAAAAGAACATAAAAAAGCAAAGATCATGAAACAGGAGGGAGAAGCAAAGAAGAACATGAAACAGAAGGGCAAGCAAAGAATCTTCACTGTAAGGATAGAACTGGATAATGGGATCACAAGGAACATACAAAAAAGTTCAAATGAGCACCAGAGATTTCCTAGGACAGAGACAAGTTCATGATGCTTTGACTTTACCAGCCAACAATAAGATACAGAAGAAAAAAACAAAAACACTAAGAATAATATTTCAAACGTAAATCAGTATTATATGTTTCATGCAGTCAGAAGCTGGGTAGATGTTGGGGAAAAAAAACACAAAACCTGTCCAATTATGATTGCATGCATGACTTATTGTTGTCTTAAGATATGTACAAAACAAATTCTCTTAACTGCATTTTAAAAAACCTGACTAACATGACAATCTTATATCTTCAGGAACGCTTTCTAACAAATATTTTTAATTACATTTACATAATTTGGCCAATTGTATGGCAGAAACTACTGTGGAAGTCTCCTGGATGATGAGATTTTCTGCAGATTTTCTAAGATTATTAAAGAAAACAGTTAAAAGTAATAATTTGTTGATTCTTGCACAGCAGGAAGGAAGGAACATGGGGATTGTCCAAAGTTCCACCTGCAGAGCTCATGCAACAAGTCAAACAGTTTTTCTTGAAGTCTGCTAGGATTTCGGTTAATAATCAGTACTTAAGTCTGTCCATTTTCTCATCTAGGCAGAAACTAGCTGGGGAGGTTTTGGATCACTCAGGGAATTGGTGACTAAATTCCCTGGCTATAAAAATACACACAGCCCTGTGTCCAACTACATCACAATTGTAACTCCAGGGCAAAAAAGTTTTGTCCTTATCAAGTTCTGTCCTTATGTAACAAAGAAGAGTTTTCACACATATAACATAGAACTTACATTTTGCAAAATATTATAGATTGAGAATTTACTGGATGCTAAATAATAGATTCCACAGAATCTGTTTTATCAGAATATAGAAAACATTAGTAACTCTAAACAGAGAAATTGATCCTTCAATGACTTGGACCTCTACACTACACACTAAGTATTCACTTGCAATTTTTTGTTTGTTTTTCATATGATGAGTAAAATAATAAATCAGAAAAACTGTCCTTGTATTTTAGTCTACTTTTTATAATAGTTGCCAGTAGTGGAAGCATTATGAAAATTTTAAGACAAGTTACACAGCAGTTTTTACCTAGTATATCTTCTTAGTTTCATGTAAATCTCTACCAGGAATTACAGAGAAGTCTGCATCCAGATCATTCAAACAGCTGAATCCTTCATATTTTAGTTTTTTCTTTCTTAGTGTTTGTCTCTATGGTGTTGTGAGGCAAAAAGATTTATGACTGTAAAGTAGGTTTGGATGTGGGTAGTTAAGGTAACTCAAAATTTCTGCCTGGAAATTTCATGATAGACAATAGTTCTGCCATTAAAAAAAAAAAAAAGAAAGCAAACACAAATTCAATGGCTATTCCAAATTTACCTTCCTTACATTGTCACTGATGCTAATCTAATTATCTAATTCACTATCCTTCACTCTCAGCAATCGTTTTTTCCCACAGTGAGAGACAAAGTGAAGTATTCAGTCTGTTTCTCACATTAAGAACTTTCAATATTCATGGTCATTCCTGGTCAGTTGGTGGGTTTTAATTTTTTAAATTTAAATTTAAAATTTAATTTTAAAGTTTTTAATTTTTAAAAACTGCAATATGATCTATACATACGACATATCAGAACTGGAAAAAGTGACCACTGTGTCATGAATTTTTGTTGGGTTTTTTTTGTTTTTGTATTTTTTAAATTTTCATATAGCTGAGAATTGCTCTCTACTTCTCAGCGAAATATCTTTGATAAAGTTTTATTGAGCACTAAAATATAATTTCTAATCATTCTTGTTAAGGCATTCAAAATATTTTCACCATCCACATTAGTTTGAATTTTCCACATTAAAATGTATAAACTGTGAAAACCTATTCAATGAAAAGCAACTGAAATCCCACAGAACTTCAGCAACTTCATGCAAAAATCATCCACTGAGCTTTCAGCACCTATAGCAGAAGCATGTGCGCTATAGTGGCTATTCATAGGAGATGGAGACAAACAGGAATTTTGAGATGAATGATTCACTTCTTTTCTTTTCCTGCAAGGAAAAATGAATTGTTCAGTAGAAACACTTATCACTCTCCACAGAACATAATAGCATTCTAGATGACTGTGTCAGATGTAGCCATAGATATTGTAGTCAAAGTTAGATGAACTGAACTTCATCTCTTGTCCAAGGGCTTTCTAAGACATCTGGGATGGAAAGAATTAATCAGAAATATACCAAGTCTTTGCTTATCATGCTTTTTAATAGGATATCCATCCACTCTGAAAAATTACTTAATCTGTTTTATGACATATAAAATGTTCTGGAATAAATTCAGCCTTCATTCACAGACAAGCCACATTCTTGGTCCTTACTACTAGAACGGTGGGTTTTATTTTTCCTTGGTTGGGTTTTAAATTTATATATATAATTGTCAAGGAGAGACATAAAACAGTGTAAGTTTAAGTCATGAAACAGGATTAGCTAGTGAGTAGTTACGGGGAATATTCTAAAGATAAATACTGCTTTCTGTATACTTCTAACTGCAATCCAAAAATAGTTGGACTATGAAAATTCTTAAAATTATGACATTTTGGATTGTACAATGGGCATTTCAAATGTTCTAAGATCAGTCCCTAAATAAGTAGAGCAAAATAATTTTTCTATAAATAAACAATAATCTTTTGTGTTAGCAAGGAAAATAAATTTGAAATCTAATGTAGAAATCACACCTAATCCCCCATTAAGCTCCTGTAAGAAACTCTAATGTCTATCTGACGAATTGACAACCTTTACAACATTCTCATTCAGAAAATAGATTACAGTTTATGTAAGCAAGGCTTTCTGCAGCAGAAAAGAGTTTATGGTCTCATTAAAGGAAGGGAAGCCTGTGAGTGTAACAGCTGACACTCCACAGGGGATTCATCTTTTTTAACACTTGTTTTCCACTGGGGTTTGTGGAGTATATAAGGAGAATTAAAAAGAAAGAAAAAATGGTTTCATAAAATCTTAGCAACTTAATTAAAGCTTGATGCATACACAATTTTTGCTGGGAAGAGGAAAGTGGGTGGATTTTGATTTGCAGTAATAACTGGATAGGCTTCTTGGGGAAGTAACACAGATACTCAACAGAAAATCACAAAGAAATTAATTCCATGCTTTCTTTCTATCACAGTCGCAGCTAATACTGTGACTGCTACAAAAAAATCTCATGTAGATGTGCTCCTTTTCAAAATTGACATTTTCACTGGCTCAGTTAGTCATTTTATTAACCAAAATATAGTTAAATGCTACCTTATTTTTAAAACTGTTTCCAAAAGAGTCATTGCATATTAATCTAACATAGCTAGAAGAAGTAGTAACACTACAGTAGCAAATGACAAATCAAATAACAAAGATATCATAGTCGGAGTTTACAAATACTTAGAGATCTATATAATTTTTAGTATTGAATTGGAATATGTATGAAAAAATAATAGTTTAATAATAATTTTAACTAATAATAACTAATGATAATGACTTTGAAAATTATTAGGATGCTGATACCAAGGTTTTCTAGTATGAAAAACACTGTTCCAGTGCCAGCTTTATCTGATATTAAAAACTTTTTAAAAATTTAATTATATAAATGAAAAACACCCCATGCCTACAACAAACCCCAAAATAAAAAACAAGTTGAAATGACTAGTGTGTAAAAGCCAAATGTGGTGGGTTGCCCTTGGTTAAATGCTTGCTGACCACTAGGCCTCTCTCTCATTCACTTTCACACCAAGATGGGAGAGGAGAAAAAAAGATGGGAAAAAACTTGTGGGTCAAGATAATGGCAGTTTGAAAAAGTGAAAGGAAAGGCTGCACATAGAAGCAAAGAAAAGCAGAAGATTGTATACCCTAATTCTCATTAGCAGGTGATTTGTGGCCACTTCCTGGAAGCAGGTCTTGATAACAGCAGCAGTTGCTCTGGAAGACAAACATCATGCAGTAACGGATCTGTATTATCTCTTTAAAAGAGCAGAGCAGTTATTTGGTGCAATAAAGTTGTTTATTGTAAAGCACATCAGCTTCAAAAGGCAAAAAGTCCAAAGTGCTATAGTCCGGGCTAAAAGCTTTCATCGTAGAGTCCCAAATAGAAGTAAAGTCCCAATTAGAAGCAGCCCCTGGTGCAAAGCCCTGAGAAGGCTGAAGTTGCAGCCTAGTGCAGAGTCCTGAGCAGAGGCAGAGGCTGCAGCCTGGCACAGAGTCTTGAGACACAGATGCTCCACGGTTTTTTTTAATTTCTGTTCTTGTTCTTCCTCTTCCTCCTCTTCATTTGGTGGTAGTGAAGGTGATAACGGTGGAGGAAGAGAGTGTAAAGGAGAACTCTCACTCCAATACACAGATTCTTATTTACAAAATACCCAGTAAGCTAAAACCACAAATCGGAAGAATTCTTCTTAACCTATTAGAATTCTAATTAGAATTCTTTATACAAAAGTTTATGTTTAATCCACGTGTGTGGTCTATCAGTTCTATTTGAAAAATGTAAGCAATATTCTTACTATATTTTTATTATGTCTGAAACTATGTTTTAGAGCTTTCATGGAAACTTGTTTTTAAGACTTGTTTTCTACACTGATATCTAGGAGTATGCTTTTCAGTTCTCACTGAAACTTGTTTATCTCTCTCTGAGGATCTCAGACAGACCTCTGTTTTCCAGACTCCAACACACCACAATGATGTTTTCCCACTCCTTTCTCTTAACTTCTGAGCAGGCCCTATGGAATGGAATATCCCTTTGGTTAATTTGGATCAGCTGACCCAGCTGTGTCCCCTCCCACGTTTTTGTCCATCTCTTACTGTACTGCTGCAGGGGCAATGCTGTAGAGACAGCCCTGATGCTGTGTCAGTGCTGCTCAGCAGTAGCCAAAGCATTGGTGTGTTGATAAACACCTTTCCAGCTGCCAGTGCAAAGCACATCACTGTGAGAACTGCTGTGGGAAAAGGAATTCCATCCCAGCCAAACCCAATACACCAGGATAAATCAAACATTTAGCAAGTGTAGTCTGGCATAGGTGAATAGGTGAATATAGGTGAATATAGGGCATACTCAAATAAAGTAATTTAGAAAACCCTTTTATAAACTTCTTAGATGATTAAGACTTGGATTTCCTCCATTACTTAAAAGTATATCATTAGAACTCTTATAAGAGCAATTACCTTTGAAGAGACACCTACTCAAGTATCTATATCTACCCTGAAGTAATTTCAGACCTGGCAATTAGGTATTCACATTTTTAAATCTCCTGGAGGATATTGTGTATTAGGTCTTTTCAAACAAGATTAACTGGCTACCAGCACAGAATTCAGAAACACAGAGTATGATTTTCCAATTGCTTAAATTATAGTCCCAGTCAAAGAAGCCTTCAGAGCATAACTCCTGCAACCCAGAGTGAAGGACTGATTCCTCACTCTTTAATGAATTCATAGGTAGGTTAAAGGAGATAATATTGTGTGTTGATCTTCCCTGGTGTTCAGGTGCTGAACAAACCATTCTCTCACTTCCCACCTTGCCCCAGAAGTCACAAAACAAAGTAAAAAACCTTATAGCTCAAGGGAAGGACATCGAGTTAATCTATTTGACAAATTATTGGAGAAAATTATTGATTCTTTTTTTTTGTTTTTGTAGAGAGCAAACATTGACCAAATAGGAGTGAAACTATTTATATGGGCACTAGTCTCTTGTAGGTCTCAGTGATTTCAACAATGTTGATCCATTTTCTCACATGCTTGGTTATCCTTATAGCTAAAAGTCTTCAGATATTTGCTATGACTGATGTTACAGTTTTGCTATCATTATTAGTGTTATTGAAACTAAATAGCTAATGTATCCTTATGCAAAATCTCTTTTTCAGAATCAATACATACAATTAAAAATACGCTACATAGGGATTTCTTTTCATAATTTAAGATGTTTTTATTTCCAGCCTTAGTTATGGAAGCTAAATAGAGTAATCATTCTACTGCTGCCTGGTATCAGGCACCTTACTCTTGGTACTATTATGAACTTAAAATTCTTCATTATTTCTATAATCATAGCTACTATGACAAGAACCCATTGCAGGTGAATAATCTTAAAATGGCACAATTCCAAACTGGTCCTGATCAAACAGCACATTTTGGAACTTCTATACCTTTTTTATGACTTGAAATAAAATTACATCATGATATATATGATTGAATACCATTAATAGTGACTATTCCTCTGCTTATCTCCCAAACTGGCAATGACATAATGTGAGGGAGACGAATGTGAAGCAGTTAAATATTCCACATAATATACACCTAACAAATATGATGCTTTCTTTAATCATTCTGCATACATTTTCCACTTCATTTCCACATATGTATAGTTTTTAATTAAAACTGTTAAGAATTAGAATGACTTAAAAATAATAATTTTATTCTATACCAAACATCAGTTATGACATCATTAGTTATGTTAAATTCATGGGAAAAAAATGAGCTCTGGCAGATTTATGGTGGAGTTTTTATTCATTTTTATATCCTCATAGTTTTCATTACAAATTGAGAATTGAGGGAATTATTTAAACACTAGGCATTAAATAGCCATAATATATGTGTTCAGAGAAAGACAATTGCCTATTTGTAGGCAGCAGGAACAGTGGGAAATTCAATACATGAACTTCAAAGAGAAGGAAGTCTCTTCAAAGGAAATCTTAAAAATGTGGTAAAAGAATGGTTAAAATTTTCAACAGTGAAATAGGCTCAATTTATTATAATTGTAGGTTTTATTAGAATTTGACTGTGATTTTTTAAAAAAAACCTTTGAAATATCACATTAATCACGATAAGAATTTCTCAGAGAAATACCATATGCATTAAAATATGTGATTGTTGAAGTTCAAGTGAATTGTTAACTGCTATATTCTATATATTTTATGATTGCTATTAAAGTATGCAAAATTATTCTCCACTCATATCTCCTTATTGTTAATCTATTTTAGGCTATCACCAATTTAGATATATGTGTAATGTACTTCTATTATTTATCTTTTTTAATAATTTGAAAACTGAGTAAGCAATATATAGGGTAAAATATAAATCTGTCATGAACAGGGGAAAAAAAGAGCTTTTTCCTGGTTTTTTTTCCCTATATTCTCTCACTGAATCATATTCTTCTTAACAACTTTTGTCTTCCTTGGTATAAAATTATTCAATTCCTTACATATCCCAGTAACAGCTTTTTATACATCTGCATCAACATTATTTTATTTCTGTTCTAAAATGGTCTTTTCTTCAACTTGCTTTATTTTTTCCCACTTGCCCCTTGGAAAAGAGCAGTACAAGATTTGTAATTACTGTGATTTAGTGCAAATCTTAAGACATGTATTGTTTCTTAATTTACCCAAGCCAGAAAAATACTTCACTTTTGAATACGACACAAATTAACCAAAAACTTGCTATTTACGTACTACCACAATTCAGAATTTATGTCTTTATATAAGTAACTCTTATATAAAGAGTAACTCTTTATATAACTCTTCAGATTAACTGAACTCTTCAGTAACTCTTCAGAGAGTCAGGCAGAAGCCACAGGTTGCCCAGAAGCATTTGTCCTTCAATGTTTTCAAGACCTAAAAAATCAGAGCAGCATGATCTGATCTCTGAGCTGACTTTAATTTAAGGAGAAATTAGACATTCACAAGTCATTTCAAATCTGAACTGTTCTATGCTGATGTGATTTGAAGCTTAGATGCCTCCATTTTTTAATCAGTACAGTTAAGGAAAAAAAAGTCTAAAAATGTCATCAAATATTTTAGGCTTTACCAGTGGTTATGAGACAGTGCAGGAAGTTGTGTTTGATTGTTTCTTCTGGGTGGGGTGATTTTTTTTTCCCCCCTTCCCTTTCTAAATAATTGTTCTCCAATAGACTTTTTATTTTGTCCGACCCATTTTCATTATAGCCTTTGTTCTAGGTATTTTGTGGTGCTTATTTTATACTCAAGAGGCAGAATTAATTTCCCATAAATTTGACCCTCTGAAATGCCTTACAGAGTCTAATCTAATATTTTATGCTATCTCAGTAGTTAACAGAAAGAAAATGGCATCTCTAGAGAATGTCTAATATAATAATAAAATAGTTATCTAAAATGGTAAGAATCAATTATCTTTTGAAACCCCCTGTCTTCTTTACTGGAAGAACCCAGATGATTATTAAGGAATTGATGCAACATTTACATGGTCAAAATTAGGATAAAGTAATAACATCTACCAAGATTGGTTTGTTAACATTGTTTCCCTGTGGCATTGTTCCCATTGTTTCTGCATAATTATGCTGAGGTATTTTCAAAGATTTGTTTGCTTGTAATCACTTTGCGCTGGATGACCAGGAATTGCCATTGATATACCCTGTAAGCTTATAGACTGAGGAGTTTTCCACACTTGATTGGGACTTTGATTTAAATGTACATTTAAGTGTACATAATACTTACTAGACAGTAATCTTTTCCTGGTACTCTTGCCTGATTTGAAAACTATATTCACATTTCTCACCTCATTCTTTCCATTACTGTTAAATCTATGTCTAGAGTAAAAAAAAGTTAAGAATCTGGAATGCAAATGATGCAATATATAATTAAAATTTTCTAATCATGTTCTGCACACTTTTCCTGTAATTTCCATGCACAGAATAACTATGTATGCTTTTTAAAATAATGTTAGGTAAGAAGGAACTGTTACATTATGCAAGCATGAGAAGACAAGGGTTAGTAATTCTTTGGTCAAGATGCACAAATAACGTATTAATTCATTATGTAGATGAGGTTCACATCTGGAATAGTCCTTTCAGTAAATATGAGTCATCATATACAAATCCATAAACACATAATATTTTTGTTAAGATAGCAATAAGGACTAATTTCCATTGTTGAGTTAGTGAACACCCATAAATGTGGTGATTTATTATTGTAGAAGTAGAAAGATTTGTTCCTGACTGGGAGAAATGAGACTAAATGAGACTACTAAATCCTCAGGGATACATAATTCTCTGGTGTTTGCTTTGTTTGCATGCATTTTCTAGCATCACTCATACGACTTTGAGGAAATCTTCTTCCCTACACATAACTCAAATCTAAAAGAATTTTGACTTCATGCCTAGAAAGCAATTTAGCAAGCAATTGAGTTTTTGAATGGAGTGCAAAAGTTATTCTGTAGTTTTTGTTCACAAAACCAGAAAGAAACCAGATAGAAGTCTCTCAAATTTAGGTTTGAAAGAGCACTTTGAGACTCTGCGAGGGAACAGCCTAGTAATGAACTAGTGGAGAAATAAGTTAAAGACCTTGCTGTCTTTCCCATCTCCATAATCTTCTGGAGCTTAAGCTTCATTATTGTGTTTTTGATCAGATCTCACTGAAAAAAAAATTATCTAAGCTGTTAAAGTATCAAGAGAGAAAATGACCAGAAAGAAGATAGATACATGTAATTTATAACAGAGGGATTTCAAATGGAAGGGAATACTACAATAATGTAAAAGATAATTCTGCAAAGAGGAACAAAGACATTTTAAAGATAATTGGATTTCTTTCTTATTGTATAACAAAGCAGTCTGATATAATTTTAAGTCCTTAAGTGTCAGGTGTGTTACAGTTGCCAGAAGTAATTCTAATAGAAGGGAGAGTTGATCCCATTAAATAAAGTCTAATCAAACAGATAGTTTTTAATTTTGAGGGTTTAGTTCTAATCATCAAGCTTTTGATTCACTGAGTAATATCTCAAGACAAAATTTAAATGTAACACCAGATTTCAATGGTCTGATTTATCTTCTTTTGAGAAGGAATAATTTGACTAAGGTAGGAATGAAAATAATCTACACATTTAATAACGTTAATTATTGGAATTTTGTTAACGCTGAAGACAGAAATAAATTCCCAAGTAACTATAGCTTAAAAAAGCCTATTTACTAATATTGCTAATACTAGTACCAATTTTAGATAAATTTTAATAGGCTCCTTCTACCAACCAGCCTCACTTCTGTGGCACATACTGGCAAATATAAAAGAAACAAAACTAACTAATAACCCTTCTGCGTCTATATACAGAATGAGACTATAAATCTGCTCCACTGTAATGAGACCCCACCTGAAATACTAGATCCAGCTCTGGGGCTTCTGAAAAAAAGAGGTCATGGACCTGTTGGACTGAGTAGATCCACAAGGATGTTCAGAGGATTGGAATACTTCTCCTGGGCAGGTTAAGGGCACTGGAGCTGTTTATCCTTGAGAAAGCTTAAAGATGACCTTCTAGCACCTTTTCAGTACCTAAACAGGGCTTACAAGAAACCTGGAGAAATGAAATGAAATGGGTTCTTCTTCTGTCTCAGTTCACGTGGAAAACAACAGTATGCTTAACCAGAGCATAAATATTTCAGGACAGAAAAGGATTAAAACTACTTCACAGGTACATAAGACAGCATATTTTACATAAAAAGGAGTTTCAGCTCCGTGCAAGGCACATTACCCTTATTTTTCTCCCCATATTTCCGTGATTTTATGATGGGCTCTACTGTCCCTTGTCCTGATTGACTGGGTTACCAGGACTCCTGGTTGTTTTAAACACAACAAAGCAATGCATCATTGTAAAGGTACCTGGGGAGAAACTAGCCTGTGAGGTTTCACAAGATTCCCAAAATAGGAAGGAAAGGCATTGTAGTTTTTACACGCTGGAGTAATTCTTCAGTTGTTAGCAGTCCATCCATTTCATCTTTGCATAGGTCTGTTTGGTCTGTGTATATATACAAAACAGGAATAGAAACCAGTCATCTCTGTATTGACAAATATTGGAGCAATCTTTGTTTTGAGGAAAGATAGGTACTGTAGGGATTAAAAAAGAAGACACAGAGGAAACAAACCTTTCTTTCATATGAACAGTGTAACAAAAGGTAGTAGCTGTGCAGTGCTCATCTGTGCATTTTGGCTTATGGAGACGTGCAAGACTCAGTGTGTTAGTGAGACTTGATCAACGGAATGGCATCCCAAAGTCCTCAACATTTTCTTGCTGCCCTAGGATATTTCTTGGAATGAATCTTCAGTGTTAGGAGATTATTTAGGTGACCTAGTAGGTTTTTTGTTTACCACCCATTCCACCTCCCATTTTTAAAGCATGGTTTTATTCATCAATTTAATGGGGAAAAAAAAGTAAAAAAAAAAAAGTTTAAAAAAAGTGGTAGAAGTGAAGATAGGAATTTTGTAATACATTCACTTAATAAAATGCTAACAGTTACTCACAAATTGCTTCTTAATAAATCTGAAAAATAACGTTCAAGGAAATGCCAAGAGGTTTTCTGTTCATCCATTAAAACTGCACTGTTTAATTAAGTCAATAAACCAGCAGGTAACATTATCTTCTACAGACTTAAATGTGTTTTTCAGAAGTTAAATGAAAGACAGACTTCCAATTTTCCACTAATGCTATTTCATTAAAGATTATTACTTTTCTTTTAAGGAACTGGTCATGTTGTTTATTGAAAGAAATAAATCCACTTAATTTTCATTAATACGTATTTAAAGATTTTTGAAATCCTAATATCTAAGGGGTCATAAACCAGATTGAAGAGTATTGCCACTTGTCTCACTTTTTCTATCTGAATTGTCTCCTCATGTCCTAACTCTCCTTCTAAACATTCCTCTTCACTGATTTATTCTTCCTCTAGCATGGTTGGTTGGGGGAGTGGTGGGATGGAGTATATTGTACATCTTTAAAGAACTATCAGAAGAGCAAGAGAAGGGGAACAGGTTGTCGTAGAAACAAACCTGGGAGTGAGGAGAAAGCAACCCCAACATTATGTGCATCATCCTAGACAAGCCTTCAGCATGGTGCTGATGTCTTAAAAATATACCTTCTCCCTTCAGCTTATTAAAGGACCAGTGGAAAGTTGAGCCTAGCATCCAAAAATAATTGAGAGTTATATATTAAAATGAGAATTTATATATTAATGAGGCATTTTTGCAATAATTAGACCATATGGATTGGTAAATTTTTAATTAGTCTAATTTTTAGCTTTGTGTATAGTATCTGTTTCTTTTTTCCCAAAACAATAATCTGGATGTGATATAATTGAAAACATGGAGTGGAGTAGAGGAAAATTCAACTGGTGTAAGACTGAATAAGAGCAAGACTAAAAACCAGTTATTTCATATACCAGAATATGCTCAAAAGAAAATAACATACATTAGAACAGTGATCAAATGTGTTACATAAAATCTTCTATGTTGATATCTCGGATTTCAAATGAATGACATAATAATTGTATTTTTGATATTTTTTAATTTTTTTCTATTTTTTTTTTTTTAATTTAATGTAAGAAATCTCAAAAAAGCCCCCAAAACAACTCAAACCAACTCTTGTGCTTATCTCATAAAAACTCAGGATTTTAAAAAAAAGTATTATTTTTTTATTTAAAAACTTATCTAAGTTTGGAAAATCGCTGTGCCTTGCCACCAGCTGTGGTTAGCCTTGGCTTGATGTGGGTTACTATTCTGGGGAGAGTGATACAATATCATTTGTCATAAGAAAACTAACCAAATTGTCTTATTGATCTTAATTTTATTTGAGGTAGAAGAATAATCTTTCACTTCTGATACGTATTGCCACAAATGTCATTTTATTTAGAACTCAAAATATAATAGCCTGAGCTATAAAACATAAGACATTTTATAGAATTCCCCACTTCCAGATTCCAAAGAATGGGTTTGATGGAAAAATATAGCTCAAGCTTAGTATTTTTAGGATTCTTCCTCCAACTCTGCAGTTGGAAGCATAGTAATAAGCTATTATTTTTTCTTTTCTCTCTAAATATATCATGTGCACAAAAACAATTCAAGACCTTTTAAATGTATTCTACATGATACCCCCTTCAACTTTAAGTCATGTGTGTGAAGAGTTCTTAATGAAAACTACAACACATAGTATGAGGGAAATTCCAAAAAATAAGCTCGGGTGTATTTCCAATCTGTTTCTGAACTGCAGGAAATTTTTTTGAAGAATGTAGGACAGCTCTGGACCTGTTATTGAAAACATAGAGTGAATGGCTATTATTGTTCACAAAAATATGGATTTTCTTCCTTTACTTCTTACTTTCAAATACAGGCTATTTTCCTTTAAATCTTGTGTCTCAGTTGTAACCTCCATTGCCTCAGGAGTATGATAAAGATCAAAGTCCATTTTAGTCTTGTGACTTTCAAATTCACAGTTTTAATTATCACACTGCCATACAGATTTCTAAATCATCAACACATATTCTGTGAGGGAATGTGCATCATACTTCTGTGGTATCTGGTTCATGGTAAGGCAAAAAAAACAAATGATAGGTCATGGAGGTTGCCTGAATCTCTGGTTCTTGCTATAGATCTACTAATGCTTACTTAACTGCTCTGGCTCTTCAAACAGATCTAGAAATAATTAGGAATGAAAAATTCCTTTTCCTTTAGCCTGGAAAGTTAATGCATTCCACAATTTCAGGCTGATGCAGAATGAGAACATTTCTGGAAAACCGTAAGCAAGGCAGAAAGGTAATTTTTATGTGATTGTCTGAAATGCTGATACACTCTTTCCTATGCAGAACTCTGGAACCTCATTATTTTATCCCATTCTAACCTAGCATGTATTTCATGGCCAAGACCTTGAGTGTGGGACACTGCACTTGTCATCTTCGTAGAATAATACAATGACAATAGTATAGATAGGAAGGAGCCTTTAAATGTCATCTAGTCCAAACATCCTGCAATGGGCAGGGACGTCTTCAAAGCACCATCCAACCTTACCTCAAACACTGGAAGGGTTGAAAAGAGCCCACTTCTTGAGCTTGTCCAGGTCCCTTTGGATGGTACCCCATCCTTCAAGTGTGTGTCATCTGCAAACTTGCTGGGTCTTCCAGGTTATTAACATTTAGATAGCCCAAAGGCATGTTGAATTATTCTGGGTTTTAATTTATTTCCAGATTTCAGATTAAGTTAGCACAAAGCTTTCAAGATGATAGCTAAACTTACATTTTCTTGTAGTATACTTCAGTTAGTAACCTGAATTGCAAGTAGGTGGTCTGTATGTTTTTTAGTAGGAGGAGGTGAGACACACTATTAAAACAATTAAGATCTTCTGGAAAATATGTCTTCTATGTTATCTTGACAAGGAATTTCTGATGTGATCTAAGAGAAGAAAATTGTAATCAATGATATTGTAAAATTGATGATTTACATTGAGTGATATGTCAAAACAAGTTCTAGCAGAATACTGAGATGTAATCATGTCAATCATTTATTCTTTCCCTCCCTGATTGTAATTCCTCAACTGCACAAGCAAACTGCATTACAACAACCAAAGATATTCCAGCTCCTTATCCAATATATAATAGAGGGGAATGAATGAATCATCAGCTTACTACTGAAGAAGAAATGATGGACAGGGTTAAATTTTACTTTAAATTTAGGTATCTTGCACAAATCTTGTGCCTCTGATTTAAATCACAAGTAATATCTGCTCTTGAACTACTATAGTTAAAACACAATATCAAATATTGCTGCAGTTGAAGTGCACCATTCTATGGGTCAAAGTGAAAAGAAACAAGTCATCTAAGTCTTCAGCTAGTAGATGAGTTGTGAGTGCCTGGTAAAAAGTAAATAAATAAAATATGTGTTTTGAGCGGTGTTTGGGAAAACAGTGGGGGTTATGGAAAACTTTGAGGTAAAGTTTTGGCATTTTCAAAAGTTGTTTATGAAGAGAAAAAAACGCATAAAATTTGATAATGCCATTATTCCATTTTGCATCTTAATTTTCTGCACAAGATCAGGAAATGGCAAATGCTACAATGCCTGGCTGCAACCTTGTGTTGGGTCTGGCTGAGATGATTTAATTATGGGGAGTTAATTTTCCCCATAGCATCCCTTATAGTCTGTGCTTTGAATTGGTAGTTACAAAGCTGTTAGTAACATACCAATGCTTTGTCTGCTGCTGAACATTCCCCCCTCTACCAGTTCCCTGGGAATGAGCAAGTTCTTGGGAGGAGACATAGGAAGGAGAGCTGACCCAAACTAATCAAAAGGATATCCCATACCATATGGTGTCTCATAAAAAAAAGAAAAAGAATGAGTGGTGGTGTGTGTTGCTGTGTGGAATGGGCAGCATTAGTTATTGTGTTGTTTATCTTCCACAGCAACTGCTATGTGTACTGAAGTGCTATTTCCTGAGAAGAAGATGGACATCACCTGCTTATGGGAAGTAGAGAATAAATCTAGAAAATAAATGTTTTGTTTTCCTTTACTTCTGCACTTGGTGTTTGCTTTTGCTTTATTAAAATGCCTTTAACTGAAACCAGTTTTTTTTCAATCTTATTTTCTTTCCCGCACCCTGCTGAGAAGGGTAGTGATAGACCAGATGTCAACCCATCACAAATCTCTTGTTAGTATTACAACAAACCCCAATGTGTCACATTTCTGTATTTGAAGAAATAAGAAACACAGAACTGTAATTTTGTTTTCCCTCAAAGTATGGGTGTTTCAATCTCAGCAGTGACTCCAGTTGTGCACAGAAAGCACTGTAAAATCTTCAGGCCTAGATTTTCAAACATAGATGAAAAGGTCAAGAACATTTTATGCACAAAACAAATGTCAAGAAATGTGAATTTCAAAATGGTCCTGGCATTCTATCTGTCTAAATCTGATTCCAGACCAATGAAAAATTTCCTGGATGGCCATTTCAGAAGACCTGCAGCTAATTGCTCAGTGTCCAGATTGAACTCCAGCAGTTAGTGGTGTCTCTCAAGGCTCCATACTGAGACCAAGGTACAGTGACGCAGGCAGTGGGGCCAAGTACATGCTCAGAAAGTCTCTAGACAGTAACAAACAAAAAATGGTACCACAAAAGTGGCACCATTAGTATATTTGAGGGAAGAGAGAGACCTTGTCAGGGTAGACAGGTATGTTCATGCAAACGTCATGAAGTTCAACACGACCAAGTAGAAGAAATGTCCTATGAGGAGCAATTAACGACTTTGAATTTGTCTGGCTTGGATAGAAGGAGGATGAGGGATGACCTCATTGCTCTTTGCAGTTTCCTGAGAAGAAGATGCCATGAGGGAGGTGCTCTCCCTCTATTCTGCTCTTGAGAAACACTGCTGGAAGTACTGCATCCAGCTTTGGGGGCCATGGTACAAGAGAGACACAGACCTGTAAAAGGTGATCCAGAGGAGAGCCATGAAAATGACCAGAGGGTTGCAGCATCTTTCTTACAGAGAAAAGCTGAGAGAGTTGTGGTAGTTCATCATGGGGAAGAGAAGGACCTCAAAGACTTTCTGTCAGACTTTCAGTACTTGAAGGGAGTGTCTAAGAAACGCACAGACTTTTTATATAGGTCTGCAAAGAAAAGACAGAACTAACTAAAAGAGGGTAAGTTTTGTTTGAACATAGGCAAATTTTTTTTACTACAAGGGTGGTAAGACAGTGGAATAGGCTGTCTAGAGTAGTTGTGGATGACTCATCATTTAAAAGTATTCAAAGTCACACTGGTCAACCTGAACTACTTGAAAGTGCTCCTGCCCATGATAGTCATTGGGCTAGGTGATTTTTAAAGGTGCCTTCCAACTCGAACAATTCTGATTCTATAAATCTATGATTTGATGTCACCATGATCTTCACTGGCTGCAGGTGGTGGCCAAGTCACTTTCTCACTCCTCTCTCTCTATAGAATGACTGAGAGAGAAAGTTTTTAGGTCAAGATTTAGAATGGGAGATCACTCACTAATTAGTGCCACAGGAAAAGACACTCAACATGGGGAAGTTAATTTAATTTTTTTCCATTGAAATAAATTTGGATAGTAAAGACTAAATTAGGAGAATGTCTCTAACTAGGCCATTCTTCTCATGCTCAGCTTTACTCCTTCACTCTAGACTCTTTTACCTGACATCTCCTGAGAGGGGCAGGATAAATGGACAATATGGTTTAAGGTTAGTTCCTAAAAGTTCCTCTCTGGTGCTCTTTCCTCATATTTTTCATCTGCTCCAGTGTAGATTCTCATCAGTAGCTGAAACTCTTGAGAAATAAAGCCTGCATAAAAATGCTGTGGGCCAGAGTTACTGTCAAGACAATTTGATTCAGTATAGTGTTTCTTTGGGTCACAGTTTCATTGAGGAAATGCTGTTCACAGGCTGCGTGGAAATACCTGCTTCAATGACTGAAATATCCGCCTTGCCTTCCTTTCTTCCCTCCTAAGGGGCAGAGGAGGTATTTCAGCATTGTGATGAAAATTAGGGAGCCTCAGCAAGGTCTTATCTTCTTTAGGAGCTCTTTCTAAGTAAAGCCTGTCAACCTCAGCCCATGCCTTAGCTACAATTCAGCTGTGCTGTAATCATGTATGTATGTGTCTATGCATGCACTTCATTGATCTGCACCCCTGACAGGTGTGATTGGCTTCTCACTACAAATATGCCCCATATGCCGTGCTTGCAGCTTGTCCTGGCTGCCTCCCTGTGCCTGCCCTGCCCCCTTGGCAAAGCACCTTCCCTGTTGAACCAAGCATCCACTGTAGGCAGTACCTGTCCCCCAGGGAGCAGCCAGCCTCCACTACACAGAATTATATATATGTTTGCATATCATTAAGCACATATAAAAAAAGCATTTAACCTGCAAACTGAATTTTCCATTCTGACAAAGATACTGATGCAACAGACATCCTAAGAGAAAAGTTAAATGTGATGCTAGACTGCTGTGTATAGTTTTTGGAGACAGCTGATTCAGAACAGCTGCATTTTCCCCTAACATTTTCTGAGCAATCAGAGTTCCATAAAGGCTGAATTACCTATCATCTTTATGTGTTCCTGGTATGTGTACCTTGAAGCAAGTCCATTTAGACTGAGTCAAAGATTCATCATTGTTTTTCCTGGGAAAGCCAAATGACACTCAAATGACACTGTTAGAACAGGCAAAAAAAAACGGTATGAAATCCAACAAGGCAATCACACTGATTGCTTGAGTATGAGAAGCTCACACTTTTCATGATTTTATCTTTTTCCATAAGTAGAATAAAATTTAATATCTACATGCTTTCTTTGCTCTAAAAAGGGTTCACTTGCTAAGATGGGTGTGGGTGGCAGGGAGTCCAGAATTTTAAGGCATTTAAAATGTCAGCTTTATTATTATTAATTCTATTTCTATGGACATACACGGATGGTCTAATATATTTTTTATTTCTTAGATACCTTCAAGAACCAGACAAAATATGTCTGTGTTTGCCACAATAAAATAAAAGTTACATGTTCTCATGCTGTTAGACTTGTGTCTAGCTTGAATGAAATGTGACTAGCTATATGAAAATAGTTTCAGGATGAAAACTTCAGTACTACATTTCACTCTGGTGTGGCACATAAACTTGCATGGTTTTAGCCTTTTGGTGGGTCAGGTAGTCCTTAAGAACTGTCAAAAATTAGCTGACTTTCTAACATTACCTTTGACAGCAATTTTTACATGTTAAGCTAATGAAACTTCTTTATACTCAACAGCAAGTTTTACATTTTAAAGTGTAAGACATAGCACGTTTTAGCCTCCAATGCTCTTGGGAAAAAAATTCTATAGCTCCTTTTTATGTTCATTCCCACACCTATTACTAGCAAATGTAATCAAATCCAATCCTTTAATTCAGTTTACTCATTATCATACTGCAACCCACTACTTTTGCATCAGGATGAGGGAACTGAGAGTAAACTGAAGCTCTGCTTCACAACTAGCCAGACCTCTTCTAGGCCAACTGAGAAAGCCTTTTAATTTTATTTGCATGAAATGCTACCAAAAAAATGGAAAGCTATGCAGTATTTATATAAGTTCCCTAGTATCAATTTTCTATTCATATTCACTAGGTGAAAATTATCTTCACAGCCTTTTGAAACCTTAAAAACCCTTAAGATACATCTGGTTTGAGTTGCAGTAATTTTTTTTATTAATCTGAGCTTTTTTGGCTTTGGCTTCTGTACATTATCTGAAGCTTGCACAGCCAGCTGGCCTGAGGAATAGAGAAAAACTCATTAGAACATGCAAAGTATATGCCTGGCATCACCATTTCAATTCCTGCATGATCAGCTCACAATCTAAAAGAAATTTCAGGAGGACTTTGTTGCCAGGACACTGCAGGAGATGGGAACTGTGCCACAAGAGGTCAAAGACAATCCAGCTACGGGTTACTTTTCTGGGTACAAATGAATAATTTGCTGTTCCTA
Source organism: Turdus rufiventris (assembly GCA_013186435.1). Taxonomy (NCBI): domain Eukaryota; kingdom Metazoa; phylum Chordata; class Aves; order Passeriformes; family Turdidae; genus Turdus; species Turdus rufiventris. The sequence continues at coordinate 431,834 of PYHW01009505.1, forward strand.
CTAAATATCTACCAAATGATGAGGTAAAACTGTAACCATCAAACCTTTGCCTTTCAATTACTGTTTTTAACAGACTCACTTTTTAGCAGTCTAATTCTCAAATGTGGTTGGGGAGAATACATAGGTCTTTCTGGGTATTAAGGAGAAACTGATCAAGAAGATTCAGGTAGTCACTTTATTCGTGGTAATGAATCAAGACAAAACAATATAAAGCATAATTTCTGATTGTTTTGGAAATTTTTCTGGGGGAAAATAATCTTTAAAATAAACAAAAACACTGTTCCTATTCACTCCAACCAAGTCCCAAATTTTTTCACAGACAGTGAAATAAGTTCTAAGCCTTGGGAATGTTTTGATTAAATTGGACTTTTAAAGTTTTGGAAATATAGGCTGTCTTTAGTCAGCGGCTATTAAGAGACACTGAGACTATCTGGTTCAACACAGTAGCAGTGGTTAACAAGCAGACATTTTTCTGAGTGCCTATGTTAGCATTTTTCAGCATCTTTCATTTGTTTATATTACTAGTAATGGAGTTACTCCTGGACACTAACATACATTGGTTTATAGTGCTTATTATGGAACAGGAATATTTTATCTGTTTCTGGCAAGGAATTTCTTTGGGACATTCAGTCTTCTTCCAAGCATTTCCCAGACATGATAGCGAGGGAACTGGCACTGGGCAGGATTATTTCTTGCACTAAATTTAGAAGGAGTCTATTTTGGATTGCAAAGGAAGAAGTATAATCTACTTGTAAATGTAACTTTGCCATGTTGGTTATATCCAAGGCAATGTTTTATATTAGGGTTTGAGCCTTTGCAGTTCTCTGTATAACTCTGCAGCCATTAAAAAAATATTATGCATCCCTCAGTGTTGCTATTCTCACCCACATACCCTGACCACCTGTCCGAGACCCTTGGTATTAGCAGTTATACAGATA
>PYHW01009505.1:432821-453566 GCA_013186435.1 Turdus rufiventris
AAAAAAAAAAAAGGCACAAAACCTGAAAAGCACAGCTTTCTTTAAGTGGAAGATGGGATAATTCCAATCTGAAATGCAGCAATCTGCCTCAGTTATCAACCCTGTTTTCAACACAATTTCTGCAAAACCCACTCCTGTATCTTTCCTCAGGACTGCCTTAGTCCAAGTGTTGAGCACAGACAAGGCATTATACTAAGATCATGGTAATATTAAATAAAATTACTCCTAGAAATGCATTGCTTTGTTGTTTTTTTTTATTATTTGAATTAATATTTTTTTACACCTATTGTATTGGAAAATTGTGTTTATTTCTTCTCACCTCATATTATGGAGGTGACATTTTATACATTTCCACAGCAATCCCGTTCATTGTCAGAAAATGAGAGGGGGCTTACATTCATGATCATTTTAAGACTTAAACCTATTTATCTAATAATAATAATAAATTAATCCAGTAAAGAAAGATTCTTCTCTTTCTCTTGCTCATCACCCCTTTGATTTCTTCTCTTCCATCCTATTCAAGTCGCATGAAGGTAATGGGATAGTTACCTCCCAGTAACTCAGCAGCTGTGCAGAACACCAGTCAGAATTTCTCTAGGTAGTATTGAAAGCAGGAAACCTGTTTGTTTGTTTCTCCTTCACCTCTCAAAATCATGAGATTTCCACTGTTATTACATTAATTTAAAAAATTTACAATTGTTTTAAAAGCTATTGTTAAATATGGAATCCAGATAGTCATATTGAAATGGGAAAGACATTGGCATGTGTTCCCACTATCTACTTAAACAATGCTTAAAGTTATGCCTATGTATACACATAAAATAAAGTGATGTAATATCAAACCCTTATTTCTATAACTGTCACACAGACCAGGACTGTGACCATATGTCACCCTGAAAACAATTATATATTAGTCCTATGTAAGGAAAAAAAATAAAATTAGAAAGGGTGCTGAAATCATTAATAAATTCTTAATTCTATTTCTTTAATCTCTTCCAAATTTTCAGGCCATTGGTTGGACTAAACAGTTATCTTCATGCTGTGGCTTAACACCAGTCACCAACTAAGCACCACATAGTTGCTTGCTTATTTTCCCCTGGCTGCTCATTCACTCTTCCTGGGATAGGGAAAAAAATCAGAGGAAGAAAAATGGGAAAATTCTTAGGTTAAGATAAAGATAGTTTAATAAGTAAAGAAAAAGCTATGTGCATAAGCAAAGCAAAATAAAGACTTCATTCACCACTTCCCTAGGGCTGACAAGTGTTCAGCCATCTCCAGGAAAACAGGGCTGCATCACAAGTAATGGTGATTTGGGAAGACAACCATCACTCTGAATGCCCCATCCCCCAACCTTCATTCTCCTTCCCCAAGGATTATGTACTGAGCATGATGCCATATGTTACAGGATATCCCTTTGGTTGGTTGGTGTGTCCCCTCCCAGCTCCATTGGAAGTGGTGTGAGAAGCAAAAAAAGCCTTGGTTCTGTGTAAGTCCTGCTCAACAATACCTGAATTATCCCTGTGGTATCAACTCTGCGGCATAAATCCATAATACAGCCCCTTACCAGTTTCAATGAAGAGAATTAATTCTACCCCAGGTAAAATAAGTCACTTTAGATGATTAACTTCAGGAAAGATAAATCTTAATGTTAAACTCTTGCACTAGGACATATGTATATGCAGACTACTTAGGTATATATCTCAGAATACTAAAGATGGCTATTTCTGCCTTTCAGGAAGGGTCAAATGACAGTGCAGAGTATTCAGCGATGCCATCCAAAGTGTGATGATAGGAGGAAATCAGAACACAAGAACTGACAAATATTTCAAGGTCAGGAGGAAAACAAGCATAGAACTAGCCACAGTTCAAGAAGGTTTTATTAGAAAGTGAAATAAAGTATAGTCCTTTTTTTTCTTTTGCCCTTATTAATGACTGGAGCCCAGTAATATTAACTGTGAAACTTTTATATCTTCCTTTTCTCTTTTGTCTCTCTCTATCAAAATCATAAGGAAATATTCTTCCTCACTGCAGAGACAGTAATTCAAACAATGTATCACACAGTAGTGAAAAAACCTGAGAAATACAGCATGTATAAACTATATTTGTAGACATGGGAATGCATGTAAAAATATTAAATTTGGAAAATAATAATTGTATAGCTATATTTCAAGGCTGAAGTTTTTTAAGAAACTTAGAATAAATTTTGGGCTACTGACTTATCTTCACAGGCATTTTTATATACCATTTTCTACAAGTGCTCCGCAGACTAAAGCTGAAAAAGATTCCCTTGAGTGAAAGGTTCTCTGTCAGGATGAGGATGTGCTTTTCTGACAGATTTAGCAAAGCTACTAACTTTACTGACAGGGTTAAGGAGAAGTGGTCATTTGTTGAATAGCCTGGGACTTCAGCAAGCCAAAAAAGGGATAAGAACAAATGTGCATCCTGTAAGAAAAAAGCCTGAGAGAAATAGAAGGAAAACTCTTTTTTAGTAATGATTCCTTAGGCTGCTAAGCAGAAAATAGGGGTTTTTGAGACCTCAGTCTAAGAGATGTGTAAAGAAATTCACAGCATGCATGCAGGATTATACATAACAGTTGTTTAAGTCCATCTGCAATTTTTATATTCTCCCTGTGAGGTATCTGACACCCCATCCCACACGTCAATAAATCCCTACAGATTGCAAGTACCAAACAGAAAAAAAAGCAAAGTTGTAGTCTTGATACTACTATCACATCTGTTGCAGGAAGGCAACTGGAAGCCAAAGAAAAAAAGTGACACAGAGATGACTGTTCTTATAATACTGTGGCAGACATGGCTGCTATTTGATTTAATTTATTACTTATTACACCATTTCCTTCCCTCATGTTAATATCTGAAAAGTACCATTGTCTGTTATATTTCTATTTTATCTGTTTTCTGAGTAAATAGTTATTGCAGTGTCAGATACATAAAGTAACCTTTTATCTATTAAAACACTCAATATATTAAAATAAATTGCTGTTCAAAATTACCTCTTTGGCTTCAAAAATAATGTTGAGCCCTATGGATATACAGTAAGTCAGTGAACCAAAATTCACTTTGCATCCATTTAACTTTTCGAAATAAGTTTCTTCTGTAGCTGTTCTAAAGATTGAAGGGGAGAGAGAATAATGGTATGCCCTTGCATGTATTTTTCTGGGTCTAGTCAATATTGTGGAAAGACATTTACTTTGCATTTTTAAAAAAGATACCTGTGAAGTTGTATACCATTATTTTGTTTTAAGGATTGGCTGACTATATGAAATACCTAGCCAAGGTTGCCTTTTTTTCAGGTAAACACATTTAAAAAAAAAAACCAAAGGAAAATTTTGTTGCCTCTACCTTGAATATGGATAATTAGCCAGAAAATACTGAACATATAGCATAGAATAGAATAGAATATTAAATAAAATGAAGGCACAGAACTATTTTTATTTAGGTACTTGAACGCTTTACAGTACCAATCCATATAAGATGTTTATTGGCAGAATGGTTTCTGACAAAACTTAATAAAGTGCAAACTGCCCCAATAACACTGTTCAGTAGGCATTGGTTTGGGTTTTCTCACAATGAATCAAATTAAATAAAGCTAATTACCACAAAACGTGCAAATGAAGATATAAGTAAATGCATATAAATTATACTAGAGTATATCAAACTCCTACATTCCTATTGTTTACTTTTCATAAATGGATCATGGAATTATTATGGTCTTGTAGCAATCTCCAGGACTCAGCTTTCAGAGTCTGGCTAAAATCTGTTGGAAAAATCAGGTGGCCACGCAGCAGAATCCTAGAAAAGACGTGTAGCTGCACTGGTGAGAGTCATTGCACATGCAGAGAAAAAGACTATAACCATATCTGTTTAAAGTCAGTCAAAAGAAATAAAAAATCTAAGTATGCAAATTAGCAGAGCTGTTTTAGACATCTACCTTAGGCTGAGGTGACTCATGAGTTAAGATGTCTATCTCTCCCTATTCCTTTTGAGAAGAGGTTAACATTGACAGCTCAAAGGTCTGGTTTCATAGTCCTCTCATTTCAAATCTATACTGTGTCTTCACAAATTCCATACCTACTCATTTTAAAATGCAGGCATTCCTCAACCATGCCCTTTCTGGTAATCCTGACAATATGGAGGTAGCATTTAGAAAATGGCCAGAGATTCACAATTGGACACATCATCAGGTGAAATATTTAATTGTCCAAGTAAGTACATAGAAATTCAGAAATATTGAATTTTATTTTCAGAAGGACTCAGCATGAGCATGAATTTTCTGACTGAAAATAAGGTGACTGTGGTAATTCCAGCAAGCTATGAGAGCTAGCATTTTGAATTTATGAGCACAGACTCCTCATTGGGACTGCAAGCAGGCAAGCAGCCAGTTCCACTAGAGGTTTACAGCTAGGCACCAATGGTGAGATAATTCTGAACTGGCATGGAAATCTGAATCCAGTTCAGGCTTCTCTGAGAGCCTGTGGTAGTCAGAGGGCTGCCACCTAAAATTATTTTTATAGCTGAATAGTGATTGTCAGGGAAAATGTCAGGTCAGATCCTTCACAAACTCACATGGGATTCTGTAAAAAGGTTGTTGGATGTTAACAGGCTATTTATGGTTAGCACCTTGCTCTACCTTTACAACCACCAGAAGGAAAGTGGCAGATTATATTCTCTAAACACTCCTTCTCAATTACATCTCTGTGCTTGGCCGGGACTTAGCTTTTGATAAATTCACTCTTTCACTTTTCAGGCAAAATGCCAACATAAGCACAAATGCTCTTACCTTTTCTTGGAACACAAGGTGTCTTTGTAGCACCTTTAATTTTGGATTTTTGTGACTAGTGATGAATACTGGACTGTGTTTTGAAAATTAATATAAATTCCTAACATGAATACGAATCTCTTCTACCATAGGGACTGGACATCACAGTAGGGAAGACTGATGATTACTTGTCAAACATCTTTTTTGGAATCCACATTAATCAGAATAGTTGCAACACAAACATCTGGCAAGTAAATTAATAAATCTTGGGAGATATGAGAAAACTTCTGACAACCAAGAAACTAAAGGATGCAAAGGAAACACTAGTCACATTAATTAGTTGCAGCTCCTAGTGTTTGTCTGCAGGTGTCCGAACCACAAACAGTCCTGTTTCCTGAAATCTGCTGGTAGAATTAAAGAATATTTTGCTTTTTCAGTGTCAGTGAAATGTATACAATAAGGACTTTCAAGTGTATCAAATGTGAGAATATACACACACATCTTCTTTAAAAGAAAATGTTCTTATTAAAGTTTTTAATAAGGGAGTTTAAGTTTCAATCAGGAGCTGAGATAGCCCAAACATAAATGCCCCACCCAAGAAACATTTGAGGTTAGGATGGAATGGACTCTGAACAACCTGATTTAGTTGAAGACGTCCCTAATTGCAACAGGTGAGGTTGGAATAAATGGACTTCAAAGGTCCCTTTCAACCCAAATGAGTCTATGAAAAAATAATTAGAAAAGGAGGAAATATCAAGGAATATTTAAAATTACACAAGCTTTCCCCTTCAGTTGTATCTATTTTTTTTGCCCACTTTCCTTGTCTTTTTATTCTTCTTTTATAAATTTATGACTGATAAGTGCCAAGGGCCTCTCCTTTGGTTTCATCACTGCTCAGCATTGCCAGAACTTCCCACCACATGAGGTTGCTATAGGAAGGGCCATGGCCATGCTGCAGAAGGAGCATGAGCTGGTTGCTGTTTTCATTTGTGCCGAGTACACGTGCTCAATGGACCATTAACATGGACCAGATCCTCTCTCAGCTCTCTTCTGGCATCAATGTGCCCACAAGGGAAGAGAATGGAACAACTGCTCTGTGCTGGATTGGCAGCTGAAGTGTCCTGAAGAGAAAATGTTTGTGCTTGGACCCGACACAGCAACAATTTGGCTCACAGTAAGAATTTGAGCTGAAAGCACAGAATAATGCTGAAGCAGATATGAGATGAGCCAAATGGTTCAGCTTCCCCACAGTCTGGTTGTTTGAAACAATCCCATTTCAACATACAAAAACACACACTATGGAGGTTTCAGTTTCCTTATATAAAGTACATTCATTGTTTATGCTGTCAGGTCATCTACACCATCAAATGCCAAATTCTCTGAAAAATGCAGCAAGTAAAAACTGAATTTTAATTATACGAGAAGTCAATATTATATTATGAAAAAAAATCCAATGTCTTTGGAAATAGTATGAAACTTTCCATAAGCAGCTCTAAAATTTGACTTCTAGTTCAGTGATAGGTTTCTTTGGTTAGCTGGGTTTTTCTCTTCACATAACATTTAATGAAATAATGAAACACAATTCTTATGGATTCTTACGGGACTTTTTCTCCCAAAATTTTCCACAATGCTTTGCATCTTCTCTTCACCTAAAAAATGAGATGTCAGGTAACAAGTTAGTTTGCAATCAACTTGCTTGCAATCAGCTTACTTGCAATCAACTCAAACTTTATGTCTAATCTCTGTATGGTTAATAAATACCTAAATGCTTTCGGGTTTTCTGTTCATCCAACATATTTAACAATGTACGTGTACACAAGATCTTTATGTCTTTTCTTGGATCAGAAAAAATGTCTTGGATTTGAAAAACGTCCAACATAATTATTCCCTGGACTTTAGAACTTAGTGCTATTAAAATAATCTATATTAGTAGAAAAACTGAATTTCTAGGATTAGGATTTTTATCACATCAGTGATATTTACAATATTTTTTGCTTCAATGAAAGCAAACAACTCCCTCCAGATACAGTTGAAACCTCATAGCATAGGCAACTGTATAATCAGCCAAAACCTTTGAAGATCTTGGACTTAATCCTGTACTTATTTGCCTTAATTAAATCATCCCAGTTCTGACAGGTGCTATCAGCATTCTGAGCTTCAAAATCATGCAGTTTTTAACCACAGTCATCCAGTCAGGAACATCTAGCCTGGACTTTAAACTTCATTATCAGGTGGAATAGCTATGCTGATAGTTAAACAAGCAATTTATAATTACAGATATAGTATCTTAATAGTTATTGATTTAAGATCGTAATAGAAACCATCCTAAAATTTGGTTGTAAAGGCAGGGTTTCAAAGTAAGTATGGCAAGGGTTTAACTTCTGAAAACCTAAGTTTTGAAGTCAGGCACCTAAACACTAAAATAATATAGCATAACATATAACGTAATATATTTTAAAAAATTGTTGTCTGACCTACCAAGTGGAACTACCTAAAACACAGAGAATATATGACTCAAAAATTTAGTTAAATGCATTATCAAAAGAGGATACCATAATTATCCATGAAAATTTCTTTGTTTATTTAAAATTTGGAACCCTAATAGCCATCTAAAATAAATACCTCAATTTGATTTTTATATTCTTTACCTAGGGGAAACTAATATGAGTTCAACTACTCTGTGAAATGTTTATCTTTTTGTGTTAACTACAGACAATGCAGCGTGGGTTTTTAAATTTTCCAGGATAACAAATTAATTTTAAATTGTCAGCATGAATTGAAGTTCTAGGGGTGTGAAAATGTAGTTATACGCAAAGCCAAAAAGGTTTAAGTTTTGATAGAGATAGTCAGCTGGATTTTGTTTCACAACCAGCCCTGTTTATGGTTAAGAAACTATGCATTGTTGCTATTAAGTACATATTTCTGTACAGTCCTAAAGTATCAGCTGCATAACTTTACCAAAATTATTCCTCAGAATGTGACCTAGTACTTTTCCACATAAACTAAGCCATCAATTGTATCCAATGGCCCTTTCTGGATGTACTGATACAGTCAAGAAATATATTTCTGCTGAAAAATGCTATAAGTCTCTTTGATAGGCACAAAAAATACCGAGCAATATGCTGAAGATACCTAGTAGCTGTGAAGCTGGAATCTGCAGAAATATACAAAGAAATAAATTATATCTATCACACTATAGATGCACTATAACAATTACAGACATCGAAAATAAACAGTATCTATTAATTGTCCTGGAAACAGTGACTGAAAGTCAGGACCTGCTGTTTGCTGCTCCTAGGCTTCATTGCTGAATTAGAGAGACAAGTCCTTTTCTCAGCACTGTCTTTTGCCATGAGGTATTTTGAAACTTTTTTCAGTGTTTCATAGTTTCAATAGAAATGTAGAGTGACATAATGACTGGGAAATTCACAGGCTGATGATTATAGAATAATGTCATGCAAATTTGGACTCTTACTGGTCTCTCATTCTCTAAGTGGATATTTGATCCATGAAGATATTCCATAAAAAGAACAGGAGTCATCAGCATCTTTTTAAAAAGCAAGAGTCTGTAGCTGTGGTTAGTCATAATTCTTCTTGGTGTGTGTGCATAACAGGAGATCAACTCAGTGCTGTAAGTTGAAGCTAAGTATAACTTAAAGGGGGAAATAGAAATATTTGAAACACAGTAATTTTGCACAGGTACAGAAGTCTAAGTTTTGATCCCAGAGGATTTCAAAGTCAAACAAGTACTACTTATTTTCACAGAGATTTTCTGGAATCTAAATCTGTACTAAGTGCCTAAATTCCACCTAATGTATTGGAGTTATGCCAGAAGAAACATAAATAAAGAGAAGGAAAACAAAACTTTCAGCAAGATAAGAAGAGTTTTCTTTTCAATACTGAGAACTTTGCTTCTTTTACAATAGTATACAGATTACATTTTATTCTGTTCATAATTTATTGAACTTTTCATAATAGTCACAAAGTGGTTCATGTAGTTTTAATTTAATTCTATATACTTATAAATAAAACATTTTTGTACCTTTGGGAAATTTCATTTGTGTAGGTTTGTTTTTTGTTTTAATTTGTTTAAATATTTAAGTTCTACATGTGATGCAAGGATCTGTTAAGTTAAATATATATCATTAATAATACAGTTACAATGTTTAATATTGCATCATTTCATTGACATATTTTAAAGTTAATAATATAAACTTGTTGTATTTTCACCTTGAAGACAACCTTAAATTGTAATAGATGATATATGACTAAATAAATACTCTTGTAGGAGACTAAAATCTCTATGAGATAAAATATTTTAAAATATTTAAAATACTTCTTGGAAAAAAGTGCTATGACTTTAGGACAACTTAAATAGGCTTACAAACATCAATTGAAATTGCTTTTATCATCCCCAGCTTACTATAAATAAATACTAGAACCTGAAAGAATGAAAAGGGGCATACTCCTAGTCAAGATTCTTGAGGCATGACATGATTATAGCCCTGCATGTCAACACTGCAATAATCTCACCTTTTTCATCAATAGTATAAAGCACACATTCAGAAATTGTTTCTTTAAATCTGAATATAGGACAGAAGTAAGGGAATTGCTCTAATGAATGAAGGGTCAACAAAGGTATTTATTAAGCTTTTAAATTTTTTTTTCTGAATTGATTAACACTGGCATGTGTTGCAGTCTTCTCATTTCTATGAATGATTAGTAATAAAGTAAAAGTGGAATACATATCTGTTGCTCACTGGTCTTTAGAACTCTGCATTTTTCATTTTCATAAGTACTTAAGTTTATTGATAAAGTGAACACTCTAAAAAGGTAGGAGCTGAAATGTAGTTCAAAATGGTGCTTAAAATGTTGTCTACGTTTGTTGCAGAAAAATCACGTGGTGGGGAAACTAAATAGCTTATAAAGACAACCACTCTTGCAACTCAAGTAATTTCCTACTGGGATGCACTTTCATAATTATGTGAACATTGGCCTTAACAACAGTACACTTTTGAATTTTTAACAGAAAAATGTATGAAACCTGAAAAGCTGTAGTTTAAATCTGTTAAATATTAGTTCTAATAATAAACATACAGGGGAAAAAGTACATAAATGTGCTTCAGATATGCTAAAATATAATTCATGTGATTAAAGCTGAGAATAGGTTTTATTTCTTTACTGAAAATTTTCTTTCATAAAAATTGTTGATAGATATTATGGTTACAACTTGCCATCATAAAGATTTTTTATACAAATTGTTATTTCTAGGAGATGTTGTGTGTTTCAGCTAATATAAAGCTGGTAGATGGATTGCTTCAGTTTACACAATCTTTTGATGTTTTGAATAATAAATAAGATGAAATTGACACTGACAAACCTGTGTGGCAAAACTCTGATCTCATGCTAAGGAACATGAACCAAAGGTAAGCAAAAATACTTTCAGTGATCTTTCAAATTTTCTGTTGAAATTGAGGTATTTCTCCAAAACTACATGCCAGTACTTTAAAAAAAATGATTGAGTCTGGGAGCTGGATGTAAACATGAGCTATATATAAAAAGCCTAGTGGAGCCAAATGACAAATAGATTCCTTCATCCAAAAACTATTATGCATCTTCAGAAGACTGTGAATTGCTTCATTAAAAATTGTTGCCTTCACTGTGAAATATCTCATCAGAATTAAACATAAAAATCTGTGTTACAGAGTAGCAATTTTGTATGTGACAAGTATTCACTGAGTTACACGTTATTATATCAGTCACACAATCACATAGTAAATGTCACATTTCTTAAAGATAGGTATCCCCTTGTCCAAGATGTTCAGCGTTTCCCTCTGGATGTCCCAGATGCTCTGTCACTTCCATGTGTGAAAGCAGATACAGCAACAAAGTGGGACTGAGAGATGCAGACTTCCCAACAAAAAGTAATGCATATGCAGATGAGTGGTTTATAAATAAAATACTGTTCCAAGACAATACTGAAAGGGGGAATAAATTCTAAGATGGAAAACTCTGTGCAACAGCATTATGAAATCAGACTTGTTTTTTCCTCTCTTAGATATACAGCATATTTTGTGAACTTCTATTTTTTAACTTCTTTTTTTTTCCCCAGATGTACTGACAGTTTGATATCTCTGCCCTTGTGTGATTTAAAACTTGATGCACTGAAAGGATCTAACTTTTAATACCATTATTATTTTTACTGCAATGTACAAAAAAAGTGCTAATGTACTCATGCATAGGACCTCCTATATTTGCTGAAAAATTCACTTTAGAAGCTAAGCTAGCATTCTGTATGTCTTTAAAGTTTACTAGTATGCTCCCATCTGCTGTTCTAGTGAAAAATTAACCCCTTAAAATGTTATGGGTTTCAGATCTCAATAGCGATCTTGCCATATTCTCTACGTTCTGTATATATTCCTTCTCTTCCTCTAGCAGAACCAGATTTTCACCAAGGAAATTCAGCTTGGTGTTTCTTGTGCATACATATACATTGATACATATGTGTACATAATTATACATACTCCCACATATTAACACAGTGAGGAGCACTTGCAATGTTTGCATGCAAAGTGAGGATTGAAAACGGTGGTCTCTTTTCAGTTAAAGAATAGCTAGAGTGCATTTTATTTTTAACTTTAAAAATTCACCATTTTTCAGGATATGGAGTGATACCAAGGACTGAAATAATAATCATCATAATCATAAATATATATTTTTTTCTATTTTCCTATCTTCCATTTTTCACATTTTCTCCTTTCTCCTCTTCTTGACAGCAAGGAGATTTGAGTGACCCTGAAAGAAATTACAGGGGTAAGAGCACATGAGAGCTAGTGCACACTACAACAGAGCAATAAGGCTCAAGAGCTAAAAGAGACTTACAGTAAATATACAGACTAGATTAGAATTTAGAATTCAAAAAAGAATAGATTCTGTGTTTTAACCTAACCTGAGAGCAGTGGAATCTAACAATTCAAATCTTAACAAAGTTGAACTTTTAAGTATTATTAAATTCATTAAAATCGACTAAGACCATGTAGATCTTACCGAAACTAAGAACTAAAAAACAAAAATTTACCATCAGCTTGATTGCAAAAACCCTTTTACGTCTTTGTTGTTGAACAGCCATTATAGATTCCTTAACCTATTAGGATCATCACTTCCAAGTCTCAAATTCTGTGGGCATACAAACTGAAATTAGAAGTGCTCGGAAATCCTTGTTCTGAGATCACATTGATCATCTATCTGCTGCCTACAGCTTCATTGTGATAAGCATTAGGATGAATTTACGCTGCCCTAAAAAGTTCTGAGATATCAATGATGTTCCCAGCTTTAGTAAAGAGTGAAATGATTTGAAGAGTCCATGCACAATGAATTGCACAGGAAATCAGTAATTACATTTTCCTAAGGAACAAGCAACACAGGTAGCTGACTCTTTGACTTAAATTGTGCATTAATCCATGCATAACACCATTCTTCACTCTTTCATTTGAACTCTCTGTGGTGCAGGAAGAGGATAGAGAAATTTGAAGTGCAGTATTCAGTCAGGATGAGCTGTGGATATTCAGAAGCACCTTTCTCTCTGCAGTGATGCTCTGGGGATATTTCACAGTCACCTCAAAACAGTGAATTATATCCCCTCTGGAATCTAAGATAGATATTTAAGTCATTATATCAAGCAGTGTCTTTCTTTAAAATAAATTTTGTCTTTTTAACCTTGGATTCTGTTTGACAAATATTGCAAATATTAACATTTACATTGTATTTTGAAAAATATCTATTGGCTGGAGTATGCTGTCAAAATTTATTTCTGTCTAAACAAGGACTTTGTGATTCATCAAAATATACCTAGATCTAAGGACAAACTATGAATTAGATATTTATCTTCCAATGGTCACACTTATAGTCAATCTCAAAATTTCCCTAAGAGATTTTGGAGATGGCATCCTTAGAGATATTCCAATCTGACTCTATGGACCTGATCATCCAGATTGAGTTGGCCCTGATGAGCAGGAGATGGGACAACTTGACGTCTGGATGTCCCTTGCAACATACATGATTCTGTGATTTCATTTGTTTGACTTTCTCACCAAATAATAAAAGTGCACTTTGCAAAGTTCAGGAAATTGCAGGTATTCTCTTCTTTAAAAAGCTTTATGCGATAATGTGGATCATCCCTCTGGTTAAAACCTAGAGCTATTTCTTATACCTCACTTTGATTAGACAGCTATCAGATTTTAAATTTACCTCATACTGAAGATTCCTCTTCTGTCAAGTTTGTTATTTTTACAAATTCATATGATAACATCTGTCTAGTTACAAAGTTAGGGACTGTCTGTACCAAGCTATATCTAAATCAGACAATGGATTTAATCTTATTTGGAAAAAAATGCACAGTAGTTGGACAAGGTTTACTTTTTTTAGGAATTTAATGCACTGTGTATCTGATTAATTAATTAAGTAATAGAAGATGTTTTAAGAAAGAAAAAAAGGCTTTATGGAAAAAGAAAGGGCAGGAATAAAAATGGAAAATATAAGTAATCAGACTGGCAAGTAACTGAATGTAACCCAAATTGCATCAATTATGCAGGCCCTACAGGAAAAGTAAATTAAATTTGGCCTGCCATTGCAATGACATTTAATATTGTACTTAATACATCGTGTAAATTATTGATTATTAAAACATTGCCCAGTTGAAATCACACTGAATCACATTAAATTGTCTACATTTTCTTTAGATTACATCTGAAATTAGCAACTTAATGAAAAACAAACTTATACACACACTCCAATGTCAAATTATTTTTTAATTTTAAATGAATTACATTCAGATGAAAATAAAAATAAACCACAGTGAAAATAAAAAACCCCCACATTTGTGCATTCTGCATTCCCTTTGCTTTTAAACCAGTTGATCACCTTACCTGGATTATTTTATATCTTACTTATTCAGATAATAATAATATTGACCTTTTTCCTTTTTAAAGAACAATCAATTATTCTCATGTCATGAAGATATTTTCTAAAGTGAAGTGAGTGCTGGAAGCTTCTGACTTCCCAATGAATCAATAGAACAGGGACATAATTGTCAATTGGTTTTACATTAGTAGATAATGTTGATATTATCCTGCTGATGCTTCTTTCATGTTACTTTAAGTAGAACTGCTGCTGTATTTATCAAGGTTACAGGAGGGCAACAGGGCTTTGTGAATATTTTTCCTCTGGTCCAGAGCTGCACATCTTCTGACATGGCAAAGTGAAGAAACACAGCTAATTTAAACACATCAGGTTTGATTTGTCTTGTTTTGAATTCAACTAAACTTCAGGTGTTTTATCTACTCATGTTCTCCTATAGTTAGTAAAAGGAGATGGGCCATTTGTCTATCATCAAGGCACATTTATATCACATGAATCAGGGGGATCCTCCAAATGGCTTCAGAAATTAAAATCTATTCAAAGAAATTTGAAACATATTTGATTATGCCAAGAGGCTTTGCCACTTATTTCTATACTTTAATAATTTCTCTTACATACATACATGTCTCCTTCCTATATCCATCCACAGAATCACAAATAGGTTGATGATGGAAGGGTTGTACACTGTTTACTTGGACTCACAAATTTTACACTTATACCCTAGATCCTCTCAGTAGTATCAAATACCCTGAAAAACTTATTATCACCTTTACTTACTTTGGATTCTCTCACTCACCACAGAGGACCTGATATGGTCACACAACCATATGTAACAGAAGATGAGGCCAAGATGTTATTGATGCTCAGTAATGTGGACCTACTTAATATAAGCAAAGTGAAGAAGGGAAAAAGCCCTTAGGCACTAATTTCTCACTTTCACAGAATAAATCAAGTTTATTGGGGTTTTTTTTGTACAATCACTTTGTTTATTTGCTCAATGTTATTCAACTCCTGTGTAGTCAGTGCTGTGCAAATGCAAGTAACTCTCAAGTGTAAAAGTACTGCTTTTACATTTATGGTACCATAAAGTGTAAGAGCTACTTAGTGCTGATATATATTCTCAGATACCCCTGCAGACATTTATATGTTAGAAAGATTGCATGTCTAGTAAAACCAAGACTTAGTGGATATAAAAATGCCACCCTGTCTTGTAAACCAAGTTTGCCATTCACAGTGTATTCTGCACATACTTCTCGTAACGCTACTTGTAAAAACCTTCTTTGTGTATTATGAGTTTGTCAGTGTCTCAGTTTAGAGGACAGTGTTGCCAGGAAAAAAAGGCAAGAGCTTTTTTTTCAAAATGGAGAGTAAAAATCTCCTCCCTCCCAGTTTGCTRTAATTTGGAAATTAAGGGATTCTCAGGCAAAAGGTRTGGGTTTAGGAGTAACAGTTCTTTACTGATAAATCTACAAGACAAACAAGAACAACATCAGCTATGAAAAATCAGTGACAAAACAGAATGAAACTCAGTCTCAGTCCTTTTTTCCCAGTCACAGATGCCCTCCTCCTCCACACGGTCCTGGTGGAGTGGGGTGGCCCCTCTCTCAGTTGCAGCAGCAGCAAGAGCAGGCAGGCAAGGCAGTAGGGTGGTCCCAGGTGGGAGAAGGGTGAAGGAAAAAATCTCCGCTCACTGTTTGCATCCCGGTTCTCAGCGCTGTTCTCAGAAGCAGGAAGCTCTGACAGTGCCGGAGTGCAGGGCAGGTCCCACCGCGGAGAAAAAGAACCTCTCTTCCCCGCCTTCGAGCTGGCAAGAGCAAGTGTGCTCTTGAAGGACAAAGCAACCCACGGCCATCCAACCTCACCCTCTCTTTTGTCTTGAGCAATTAGAAGCCAAGGGAGTTGCCCAGCCAGGTTTCTTTAACATTATAATGGGAAAAATTTCTCCACCGAGGGAAAGAGTAAAAGCTCCCCCAACCCCCAACAGTAAGGTTCTAAGGAAGAAAGGAAAAAAGCCAGGTAAATATTTCTACCGCATTGCAAAATCTGATTGTTAAATAATAAGAAAATAGCAACAATCTAAATTTCATGAGTTATGTAAAATTTTATCCTTTCTGCTGAAATTATTGAATGATATACATTACTACAAGTGTCATTATTCTTTCAGGTATTTTAACTGAGAATAATGCTGAGCATTATCAAAGGTAGCTCTTTTTTCTCCTGTAGTTCAATTTATCAATTAAAAACCTCTTAGAGTAAACTTCATACAGACCAGACTAACAAAAAATCCACATCTTTGAAGACACCCAGGTAGTGGAGGACAAGAGGAAGTAGTGATGGATAACTGGAGAGCTTACTAAAGAGTTAGGGTTGTGCATATTTTCTACCCTTCCCAGTATGCCAGCCTGCATGCAGTCAAGTGTACAGCTGTTAACATTATAACTGGCTGATGCTACATTAACTTTTTACTTCCAGTGAAAATGAGGATCAGAAAAACCTTTTCTGGTAAGCGCTTCTGACTGTGCTAGCCAGCTTTCCCATAGCTCTTCTAAATCACTAGTGATCAAATTATCTGCCTTGGGTACTAATTGTTTAGGAGGTACTTTAGACATCCCAACACAGCTAATAGAAACAAAGAAGTAAATAGAAGAGAAAGCCAAAACTTAGTGAGAAAATAAGCAACCTGAGTTCTACAGAGTGTAATGATAGAAAAACGCACTATGGAGCAGCACTACTGAGAGACCATATATTTATGTGGCACATATGTAAATTGGAGACTATGAAGATTAACCAATTAATTTATATTATTCTTTATCTACGACAATACAGCAAGAAGACAGAAATTTAAACAAGACAAAAAAGCACTGAAGTAAAAAAAAAAAAAAAAAGCACAAGCAACTAAACAGAAAGAAAAAAGTTTGAATTTCAAAAGCAGCTGTTTAAAACTGTGTAGGAAGTAAAAATTATGAAAAGTTTTTCATGATGGGTAGGAAAATGAGAGGTAGATTAGGGCTACTTTTAAAAAAAATGTGGCTGCTTTTATCAGAAAAAAATAGGGCAAGATATGAAAATATGATAAAGGTCAAAAGTGAAGTGTAGTAGATCTAGAATGATGGAGATGTTGTCATGTGGGAAAAGGAAATCTGTATTTGCTGCCAAAAAAGGTAGAAGAATTAAGGATGAAAATCAGTTGATTGAGATAAGAGGGAGAGAGAGGAGGAGGAAATTTGGCTATGAAGTTTAAACAGATTGGAGAAGTGGGAAGTAAGGTGCAAAAAGAGAAGAGGTGTTTTCATTTGCACCTATAATTGCAGATGTTGAGTGATAACCTGTTATTAAATAGTCTTAGTTGTAAGAGAAAAAGCTAAGTAAGAAAAGGATAGGAATTTTTAGTTAGATTGTGGAGAAGAAAGGGACATGATTCTATTGGATCAACCACTTTTTTTGTTTGTTGGTTTTTGGGGTTTTTTGTGTGTTTTCATTTTTTGTCGCAAAGAAGCTGTGACTAGGATTATGTAGTCACTTCCTATGAACATAGCATTTAATATGCTGATTCAGAAATTCTTTCCTTACTTGATGGTATTCACACAACTGCCTCCAAGACAACAACCTTTATAATTGTGCCATAAATGTAGATAAATCTGGAAATCATTGCTCACAGTAGGTCAAGACTAAAATGGTCTTGATATTGGAAGAACCTCCCCAGTCACAAGAGGTAAGACTTATGAATTAATGTGATCTAGAATTAGATACCAACACTTTTCAGACTAAGAACTGCATACAAAATCTGGTCAGAAGTAATAAAATGGCATTTCTGAGTTTGTATCTTCCTTAAGAATGTGATGCTAGACACTACTAAGTCATTACTCATGTAAGTATTTTAATACAAGCAGTAAAATTCAAGAAGATATCTGCTACCTGAGCAGCAAATCTGACAATGTCCCAAATAATGGTCAGAAGCTTGGCTGGCCTGTAAAAGGAGGGAAGTTTTCTTATGTGTAACTGTGACCTAATGGTCTTCATTTCCCTTAATTTTGGCCCTCCTGTGTTAATGTTATTACATTTTCCGTTATCCTCAGATTAGCTCGAGTGTTGTTCATATATGATAGTCCAAAAGGTGTAAAATAAACTATGAAATTTTATTGATCAGAATGGATTTGAGGAGGTGGAAAAACTATAAGCAATGTATTCCAGTCTGCAGATTAGTAAAGCAAAAGAGAACTGGAGTACTCTTGCCCTTTATGCAAGCAGGGAAAAAAAAAACCTTGCTAATACTGGAAATCAAAGGAAGAAAAGGACATAATGCTGGCAAAAGTTTGATTTTGTTTTTGGTTGTTTTGCCTGCTCTGTTTGTTCCATGAGCCTCACAGTGGCCTCCAAGGCTCTCTCAAGTCTTACATAAATTCTTAGAGATGACCAACAGTAGGGCTGAATTTTCTCCTTTTCCAAGCAGATGCTTGGAATTTTCTTTGTTAATTTGTTTGCGGGTTTTTCATTATCTTGTGAGAAAGTTATTAAACAGATGGGCTTTGCATTTTGGCCTCATTAAACTTAATTCAAATGGGTTATAGTTAAAAGTGTTTAGTACATTATGCCTGCCATGTGATCATATTATCACTTGCGTGTAGATTATAGTGCACAATAATAAATAGCACCACATTTTGGACAGAAACATGGATTTGGAATAATAATTCTTCCTGATATCTGGAGTGTTCATTGTAACTATTTTATATTGATCCTTTCAATCCCTTAATGTTCTTTTCTTAGGTTCCATCTAATTAAATAGTAATGGCACAGGTGGGGACAGAGAAGAGAGACGTACATCACTGAATCCGAGTGCATATCTCTTAATTCTGGGTAAACTTACACTTTGCATTGAAATACACTGTTCAACAGTGTCAGAACGTCAACAGAGCCCACATCATAAAGTGTTGGGGTTAGATGTAAACAAACCAGTTACTGTGATGATTAGACTTGATCAATCTGACCTTCCAAATCTTGTTCCAATAACTGACTTTTTAGTGGAGCATTTATCCATTCAAGGCTGGTTCCTGGTGTATTTGTTATTACTCTGGGAAAACCTGTCTGGTCCAGTAGTGAGGATTTCTTCATTGCATATAGATGCAATCAAGAATATCCCTGAAGTTGCTGTGCAATATAATTTTCTGCATAAACATACCAGTTGCCATATCAGTGGTTGTATGAATGACTGAAGAGGCAACATAAAACAATGTTTTGTAATGTGGCATATTGTGCTAGTAAAAGAGGAAGCTCCTCTGGGTGATGAACACAACTCTAATTCTTTCAAAAGGAAGTGAAAGATGAAGTGCTTTCTTTGGTGTAAGAGTCCAGAATTTACATAGTAAATAGGATGCAGGTGGCCCAGATTGGATAATTTCAGCATTTTCCCAGAACACCATACTACCTGTATTAAAGCACCTAAAACATCTTTATCAGTCAACAACAGCAGCAGTAATAATGGTAGTAGTTTTAGTATTAATGTCAGTTTTTGCATTTCCACCAACAGTCTAACTGCATCTGCTGAAATGTTTTACTTGACTAAGACCTAGACATTAAATTTTTGAGAGTTTGACTTAACACTTTGTGGCAGTTTTTATTCTCAATTCAAGGTGAGATTTTATTGTGTCTCATACATTTACTGTACAAGGCCACTGACTGGATGTTCCTTCCTTTTCGTTCTTCATGCTTTTCAAGGAGCTTGAATATCAAGAAAGAACAGCAAAGAAAATTCTTAGTTTACTGCTTTAGGTCTTTTATATTAATGTACATTTCATAAATTTCTCTTGAAGTCTTTAAAGATTGTTTTAATTCAAAATCAGAAATAATAAATGTTAAAATAATACAATGGAGAATATTTGTATGTAATGATATTTCTTTTATTTTGAAGGGGAAGAGAGTTTAGAAACAGCTTTTCTCCTTTATCCATAAACCAGTTATGCAGCAAGAAAATCAAGGACAAACCAGTATCTTTATACTTTATTAATGGCACAGTGTTTCAATATCAAGTATGATAACTTATATACAAAAAATTAATGTATAAAATGCACTAGTCATTTAGTCAGACTGAAAAGAAGTTCAGCAATGTAGAAAGCAAAAATAGTTTAGTGTAAGTTTAAAAAAAAGACATCATCAATATTTTTGACAGCACACAAGGGCATAATTTATACCAAAATGCCATGAAGTCATTATTTAAAAATTTCTTCAGGTGAAGGTAGTGTCTGTAGAAGTGTTTGCTTCTTCTCTTCACATTTAAGCTTGCAAGCAATAATTTGAGATATTTCTATATACTTTGTTGAAATTGTCTAATAAATCTTGACTTACTTAGCTGCTTCTGAAGCAGGTCATTCAAACAATGTTGTTAAGTAAACACAATATCCTAAAAGTTTTGTTGACTTTGTAAACCTTGGACTCAATGTCAGATTAGCTAAAGCAACCAATGCAGTCATGTCATTTTAGCTACTGCAATCCCTTCATTAAAATTAATTTAGCAGTGGGGTTTTTTCATGGAAACTAATTACATATGTTTAGCTAGGAGATTTATAAAATCATTTTTATTTTATTTAAATATGTTTTTAGATGCTGATTATTTTTTAGAGTGTGCATTGATTAGTAATTCCAACAGCTCTGTCTGCTTTCAAAGAGCTGCGAAGACTTCTTATTTGGAAAACCTTTGTTTTGCATAATATGTGGATTTCATGCTGATTCCTAAATGAATATTTAGACAGCAGTCATTTTTCATGATACACAACTCCAATGACAAGAAAGTACAACAGGGTTTAAGACATCCTCTTAATTCTTTGGGTGAAGAATTAATAATTTCCTGTTCAAACAAACCTGAAGTTCTGAGTGTACTCCAATTCTTTATCTTTATCTTTATTAAAACTTAATCTAATGCATTCAAAATACAGTAATTTCACGACTATAAGGCGCACCCTTTTGACTAAAATTTTTCCCCCAAACCCGGAAGTGCGCCTTATAGTCCAGTGCGCCTTATATGAAGTACAAAGTTGCAACATTTGCCACCCCGGAAGTGC
>PYHW01009505.1:453699-468240 GCA_013186435.1 Turdus rufiventris
CCACTGGGAGGAGGCAGGCCCGGGGGCCCGCGGCGCCACCCCTGTCGGGTCCTGGCGGGCCCGGGGACCAATGGCTGCCGCGTGGGGGTGGGGCCTCGGACAGCAACCTCGCAGGGGGAGCTGGGGGTGGAGCCTCGCTAAAAAAAAAAGTGCGCCCTATAGACGGGTGCGCCTTATCTGATCTACAATGTTGCAATTTTTGCTGACTCCGGGGGGTGCGCCTTATAGTCAGGTGTGCCTTATGGTCGTGAATTTACTGTACTTTCAACCAGGATTTCAGAATATCTTTTAACTAAATTATAATAATTAACCACTTATTTTTCTGTATTTCTGTAATACCAAGGTACCCAGTCAGAATCACTGCTATTGCCATTGTCATCAATTCTAAGATGAAATATCTCCATCAGTGATAAAGTGCAGCAGCTGCCACACTCCTCACCAGTGAGACATGCAAGTTCTTTCCTTGCCTTGGAAATATGTCTTGGAATAAAGGTGTTTTTCTCAAAATTTTCCACAGCTTTTCTGATTTTTAGGAGTTTATTCTCAAGTGTATTCTTAAGACCTGAATAGATCAGGTACTTAACTTGAGATTGAATTTTTTAGAAGAAGAAGCAGCAGAATGGTAACAATTATATTACAACTGTATGAATTTATGTGAGCATAGCCTTTGAGGATGGAACAACATTTGACATGAAACCTATGCCAAAATTAGAAGTAATAACCCAGTTTTCTAAGGCTCAGTCTGAAGTGTTAGTCACAGATCCTTGCACTATTTTATTGTTCTATGTATGTCTGATGGTACGTCTACATTTTTAAAAACATACTACTTATTTGAACATGTCACTGTGAAAAGTGAAAATGCATAGGTATTCCTGTATCATTTCTGTCCATGAGACATATAAAAGGGTGAAATCCTAATCACATAAGGGTTATATTAACATTTTTCCATTGAGTTCATAGTGAAGCCTACAAGAATGATGGAGAGAGAGTATTTGCAAGATTAGCAGGACAAGGAATGGAATGGCTTTTAATTGAGAGTCAGTTTAGATTAGGTATTAGGAAAAAATTCTTTATTGTGATGGTGGTGAGACATTGAAACTGGTTACCCAGAGAAGCTGTGGATGCTCCATCTTTTGAAGTGTTTAAAACCAGGTTGGATGAGTGTCTAAGAAATCTAGTCTGTGGAAAGTATCCTGTTCATGGCAGCGGGTTTGGCATTAGATAGTCTTTAAAATCTTTTCCAACCCAAGTAATTCTATGATTTTTATGTTTATCATAGTAGTTTTTATAATGATTTTTTAAAATACAGCCTTATTTGTACTTTATTTTAATATGAATTGCAGGTCAGAGCAACCTAAATGTTCTCCACAAATGAAAAAGAAAAATAATGTAGAATAGTCATCAAATCTTTCTTATTCATTCTATTTCCATCAGGAAGTAACATAGTTGTATTTAATTTTTATAATAATTTAGGTAGCTGTAGAAAATGCATTTTTGTTTGTGATGAGAGATGAGAGAATACAGGAAAATATTAATCATTTTCTATACTTCTTCTTAAAGCATAATCTCTTGCAATCTGTGTTTTTTTACATAGGTATCACTCCCTAGTCCAACCTCTTCAAGTCCCAAGGGTTCTTTGATTCATTTTTTCTTCTCATTTATAAAGATTAAAGGCTTCCATCAGAGAACAAAGACAATGTTATGTGAAAGGTGACCATTTAAATAGTCCTAACAGCAAACCATTAACATTAAACACATCCAGTGACTAGTCACAGACTAGACTTTTTTTTCCTAAATTAGTTCTTGAATAACTGCAAATAGATTTCAAATTTTAGAGACTATTTCATGCCCTTGAGCATTAATCTTTTTAACTGCAATCCAGTCTCCCACATTTCAAGACATAATTTACATTTGTAGACAATATGCAAAACAGAAAAAAACTGAAGTAATTTAATGAGAGTCGTTTCAATGTTTTTTTTTTCAGCTGAAGTCTCTAGTAACTTAAATGAAGATGATTTCTTGATTTAAATTGCTAATGCCACCGTAACTAGCAATAAAGAAAAAGGTACTTTTATTTTCACCCAAGTTACATTTTTTATTTTCACTAAAGCAAGTTAAATGTCATCTCCCTGCTAGTGCTGGAGCAGCGGCGGGGGTGGGGGTGTCGTTCTGTATAAGACTACTTTCATTTTTTTGTGGTTTTGGCTAGAAATGCCCCTTTGGAGCTGGACAAAAAAAAAATCTTTTAAAACTTGTATGATCAGGAAAAATTCTGCTTTCATAGGGAAAGCCAGGAGACTTCGATTGCAGCCAGGCAGTGCAGCTCCCGCATGGGGGGTGGCCACGGGCAGTCTGCACCTGACAGGAGTCTGGCAGTGTAGATGCAGCATGCAGGGACCGCACACGGGGTGTGGAGGCATCTTCTGGGGCTCCTCCTCAGTAATGGGTGTGTTGGCATAGGATCAGAAGCAGCAGGAGACACATAAAGCTGGAGTAGCCTTCCTGCAGGAGGAAACTGCCAAGACTGGGCAAGAGGGTGTGTGCTTGTGTAGGTGGCATATGAGCATGTCAGAAATTTTTGGATTTATTTATTTTGCTCTCAGTATCATCTTTATGCATGAACAGCAAACATTCCTCACATACAAAGCAAGCACTTACTCTTAACACTGCCAGCCAAGGGAGGTGATTGTTCCACTCTTCACTCACTGGTGCAGCCTTGAGTCCAGTGTGCTGGTTTGGGTGCTACAATAAAAGGAAGACATAAAACTTTTAGAGACCATCCAAAAGAGGTCTATGAAGATTTTGAAGGGTCTAGAAGGGAGCCCATATGAGGAACATCTGAGGTCACTTGCCTTGTTCAACCTGGAGAAGAGGAGACTGAGAGGGTGACTTAATACACAGTAGTGGTGAGAGGTCAAGATGGGTGCCTATGAAGAGAGACCCTGACTGTTGATTGTTACTGAGTTTTATATTCTCTATAGATGGCACTACTGCTCATCCAATCATCTTTGCCGAATCTGGAGTCTTCTCTTCTGATTTTCTTTCACAGTATCCAGGCACCATTTTTATTTTGTGCAGAATATCCCATAGCTGAAGTTTAACTTTTTCATCTTTACCTACTCTTCACATTTTCATAGATAAAATCCAAGCCTGAAATGCAATCCATGTGGCCCAAGTCTCATTTGATTTAGTCACTAGTGTGAAGTGCTGGCCGATTGTCTCCTTTCTGTACAGAACCATGGTTTTAGTACACAATTATATGGAAAACAAATTAGCCACAAACACCTGATCAGAAAAAAAAAACCAAAAAAAACCAACAAAACAAAACAAAACAAAACAAAACAAAAAAAGCACTGAAAAAAAGGCTGTAGCAGTTAAACTAAATAAAGCAAAGCAGCAGTCAGGTAAAAAAGCTAACACAAATTCCACGTAACCAATTTCAACCCTGAGGGGGTTGCAAAACTGGTGCAAAGTCTATGATCTGTTACTGGCCACAGTGACACTGTATCCTGGAACTCTTTTGTTTTGCACACTTTAAGCAAAATCAGGACTCAAATTGTGATTTTAGACATCCTTCATAGATATCACTCAAGTCCTGCAGCAACTGAGTTTCATAAAGAAGCATATTCCCTCATATGACACATAGCTGAAGCTATGTCTGGGTTCTTGAATTTTAAGTGACCCACTGCTACTCTCACTTCTGGGTATTTTCATCTCAAGGTACCCATCTCAGTTTATCTTTCAGATCAGACTATTTTACCACTGAAAATTTTGCAACTAGTAAATGATTTCTCTCAGGAAAAAAAGGCAATATTATATCTTTCCCCTAAAACTTCAGCACTCTACAGAACTCTCCAATGTATAACAAAAGTTCATAATGGAAATTGCATACTAAATGTGTGGCTGTAAAACAGAGATCATTCGGAAGTAATCTTCTATGTTATATAGAACAGCATGATTGCAATGCAACTGGGACATTTATTGCCGCATATTTCAATTAATCAACCTTGCTTTAAGAGATTTCTCAATTGTTCCCAGATTGCTTTGTTAATAAGAGAGGCATTGTACAGTGTGTTGTGGATAAAGTCATCTGATTCTCAACATCTAAAAAGTGTTATTTCATGTCAGCATCTATTGTTATTTTTTTAAAAAGAGGGGTATATTAACACATATTTGGCAACACTTACTATGTTTTTAGAGATAGGAATAATGCGTTAGAGCTGTTGGTGCAGCAAACATCATGAGGAGATGACAATTTTGAGTATTTAAACAGCTTAAGCTGAACAATTATGCTATCAATCAGAATCTGATTTTTATTTAAGGTATTCCTTAGCTTTAAATTATATTGACTTTTTAAATACTGTGTGGAAATAGTTTTGGGTTTTTTTAAAGGAAGCTAAATGCTCATAATTCTGTAAGTTTATGAACTACAGTTTTACACATTACTAAGAAATGCCACCTAAATAAAGCATAGTTGAATGTTAGGCATAGTAGAAATTATTTGTCTTATAGAGACAAAAATTTATACAATTCAAAACATTTAAACATTTAAATCTGAATCTTGATCTAGCCCCTTTTTTTTAAAGAAAAAAAATAAAAGCTCTAGAAAGAGGAATAGAAATATCTGAAAACAAAAACCCAACATTACAAATACTACAAAACATTCTAAACACTCTTACCAAAATCTATACAGTTGTGGCCTCTTATTTTTCCGCTACAAAGAATAGTCTTTGTCGGTATTAATCTAAATAGGCTAGTAGTATGTCTATTATGTAATATTTTTTTTTTTAAGCTACCTTCTCAAGTCTTTATATTGTTGTCTTTTAAATATGAAAGTAAAACTTCTCGGCTTCTCAGCTAGAACAAATACATGATTTTAACTTAAAAAATGAATATTGGTCATGGTTATTTCTTTGGATCTCTTACCATGAGACAAAATTATGTATTCAAACTTCTGTGCATGGCACATCCTGATCCCAAATATGCTTCATTCCACTTAGAATGTTATACCACTTTCTCTTTTTTTTTTAGGAAATGAAGCAATTTGGATTTTTATAAGCAGTCATAGAAACATTTTACTGCTGAATAATTTTGGCAAACCCATTTGATGTTCACAAACTGTTTTAAAGAATGAGTGGTTAGGAGCTGGTCGATGTCATCACTCTTCAAAAGCATCTGGAATGCATTCTATTTCTTGTTTACGGTATTTGACATACACACGGAAAAACATGCCTGGAGCAGCTGTGAATGTTTGCTCTGCTATAGATCTTTAGAAAAGCTCATCTTCAACGAGTAGACATTGTTTTAAACTTTGTCAAAACCAGAGCTATCCTGTAATGCCCTGCGAGTTTCAGAGGATGAGAAAAAAGAACATGAACTAAGCCTTGCTTTATGCTAGATCTGCATTTGCTCTTTTCATCTATGTTCACTGACAAAATTTATTTTGCTCTAGTTTGCTCTAGTGCTGAAACTAATAGGTGGAGGTTTACATGTGTCCATTTTTGCATTGACAAGATTTTTTTTAATTTCCCTATTAGCTTAATGAAATTAGTGAGATACACACACCTTAGACTGTGATTACATATAACTGATGATGTAACAGCAAATACATGATATACTGCAAATAAAGCTACTAACATTTGAGTTCCTAATTATGGGTAAGAGCCAGAGGGAACGCCAACGAGGCAAATATCATGGTAGCAGTCAGTTATATACCATTCAACCAAGAAGAGGAGGGAAATGAATTATACTATAAACAGCTGGGAGAAGTCTCACAATGGCTAGGCTTTGTTCTTGTGCAGGACTTCAATCTACTGAAAGTACAATATAAAGAAGAAAGAGTCGAGGAGGTTTCACTAGTGATATGATGTTTGGAGGCTGGGATGAACATAGAAACCATGTAACTGTCAATAGTTTTTTATTCTCAAAGTTTTTTAATCTCTTCATAAGCAGATTAATTTCTATACAAATATATTTACAAAATCTACTTTTTACATAAGTTACTACTTCTGAACTTAGTATAAACATAGAAATTAAAAAGAAAGGGGGGGGAAAAAAAGGAATAAAATTACCTCCATGTTGGATTTGAAGTGGATTTTGTCTATGTGGAAAGGTAAAAAATTAATGCATGCCTCAAAGGAAAAAAAAATCCTCTTCCTGTACAACAAAGTAAATTATAAAGAAGCATCTGGCTTTAATATTAAATTTAAAAGCTAAGCAGATTTGTTTGTTTGTATATACTATTCCTATTTTATAATGATATATTAAAAAAAAGTCTTCACACATGCACATAGAAAATGTGTGAGTATATGTATGTGCATGGTTTATAGGTGAAGTCTTCCGAGTTGATAAATTATACACCCTTGAAAGAAGCAAAACACATCCTACATCAGCCTGGAGAATATAATTCCCTTTTCAAACGCAACAACAAGAAGCAAAGAATAAATTGAAGAACACAGTCTGGAAAAGAAAGCAGTAATTGATTGCACTGTTGCCTGAGGCAGTTTCGTTTATTTCTGATAATAAACCAGTACAGATAATATTGCAGCATAAAAGGTCATTTTCACAAAGTAAAATTCCTTCTTCATCTGATATCAGTATCTTCACCAAAAGCCCTGATATGAAATTAATTGTGCCATCAGCATTTAATAATTCTTCAAATATATGAGGTAAATTTTGCCCCTATACAAAGGGTGAGCACAGAGGTTATACAATACTTCATTACAGAGTCATACAGAGATTTTAGGCACACTGAAATTGTTCTACATGACAGCACATAAGCAAATATATCTCAAACATACAGAAGGAAGAAAATTACTAAGCAACTGGTTTAATTAGTCTAAAATTATTCTAAGAATAGCAACTCTTAGAAATATTTCAGTGCTAATGTATAATTGAAGACATTGTTGTAAATGTTGATTAATACGGTAAAAACTGGTTTTTCTCAAATGCAAACACCTCACTCCTCTATAAACAGTCCCAAGTTCTGTGCATTTGCAAGAATTCATTTGTCTCTCTTCTCTGCACCATACTCCTTTGACTTTATAAAAAGCGTAATGAGCCTACAGTGCAGTGAATGGAAAATCTCTAATTTCAGTTATTTTGAAATGTCCTACTGTGTGTTGATCAAGAGATAAAAGACTGATGCTTAAAACTGATATTGCATGGCATTTTCTTTGAACATTGATGTATTGTAGTAGTGTTGATATTACACATTGCTTTTCAGTTTAGCACCACAAGATAATTAGGGAGATAAAGTTAAATTTTATAAATAGCTGTGTCATAAAAAAAAGGTTTAATGCAATCTGCATCATTATTCCTTCATCATATGGAGCATAAGTGTATATTGATTTATAGAAAATCCTCTGTGATTTGTTTCAGCTTCCAGATTCCTTTTTCTGTCATTCTTTCTTTATGCTATTGTTTTGAGGTAGATCATGCAGGATAATGAATCCTATCCTGAAAAGGAAGGGCTCCTCCTAAGCATACTGTTTAACTCTGAAACATCATTATTAGGCATTAACACCAATCCTAATACTACTAGATATATGTAATTAAGGTAGATACTGAAAATCTTGTGGCAAGAGGTAGCTTTAATTACAATTTAGACTTTACAGAAATCAAAGTCTCCAAGATCAGTCTCTTCTATCCGACTCTGCTATTAAAGTTATTTTTTATAAAGTCATTCCTTAGCAGACAAAAATTTTTGGGTCTTAATGTTACTCATCTCTTGAAATTTCTGATGGTAAGTACAAGAAGCATGAGAAAATTAATGGAAAGATATAGAGGTGAAAATTTCCTTTTCTTAACATAACTCATTTAGGTTAAAAATGGTCTATTCCAGCATAAATTAATGATAGACTAGCTATTTCAATAGCTGTGCTCATGCCTCAGAAAAAATGCTTTCATATGATAAGCTAATAATATTTTATGGGCATTCACAATGGACAAATAATTTTGAACTCCAAATCTGTAGCCATAAGTGCATAAAAAAGTTTTTGTGAATTGCAGTTTGGGATATTGTGGCCTTTACAAGATTAATCACACTGACAAATTTCAGTTTTACATATTTTTTATTAAAAGGGAAGTGAAGTATTTCTTAAGTTTAGACAGTGATTTTTTCCTAATTTTATATCATAAAGAAGAACATAGTATATTTTAGGTGGGTTTTTTTCTGGGAGGGGTTATTGTTCAAATTTTGTTTGCTTGTTTGTTTCTTTGTTGGTTTTGTTTGGTTTTTTTAAAAATAGTTGTTACCTTAACATTCTGGCAAAGTTGTTGGTGGCAGTACAAAATGTCAGCACCAACTCTAAAAAGTCTGAAGCATATGGCCTCTTTCTATCCTTCCTTGCATGTAATACACATATTTTCATGTTGCAACACAGAAAAAAAGCAATTTGAAATGCTAATATGTAGTTCTTTTCAGTTCTACTAAGACAAATAGTTATGCAACAAATTATAAAAAGAAGTGCAGATATAACTTATTGCCATGTATGTTGGGGAAAGTTAAAAGTTCATTTGGAAACATTTTTGTTTGAACTGTGTAATACTAAATTACCACACAAAATACAGAAGAGTAGAGAATTCATGCCTATGTTAAAATACAATCCATTAAAAATATAAGGAGAGTCTATATTTGCCTTTATATGTAACCAATGCATATTGAATGAACATACTACATTTTCAAGTTGAATTTAAGCTTATTTTTAACTATAGCTAGGATTCAAGGAACTTTTAAGTCTGTTGCATTAGTCTTTTTTGCAAGTTTTAAAAATAATAGCATTTTCCTTTGACTATTCAAAAGAATTTTACTACATTGAGTGACACTTTATATTTATGTATGATTTTTACTGTTATTCATTCTGATGTCTTTGGTCACAGGTTATTTTTCTTTTTTAAAAGGATGATTGCTACACATTTACACAAAAATACATAAACAGTATTGTGTTTACTTAGGCAATATTTCCTCAGAATCCTTATTTGCACATTTTCCCCCATGTGGCAAGAACCAAAATGTCCAAATTAAGGACAGTGTTTAAATAAGTAAATTGCCTATGAAAGAAAAATTTCTGAACAGTAAAATGTGGAAAGTTTCAGTGATTAAATGGAAAGCTACTTTCTCAGTCTGTGTATAGCTTGTGCTATAAATGGTTTTGTTTTTCTCTTGTCTGAAGTGTGATTTTGGTCACTGACTTTAATGTAAAAAGCATGGCGGATTAGGTGTCCTTAAGCATACAAAAAAATTTATACTCCTAATGCAAAGAAGTTGTATAATACATATATACTCAAAAGACATAAATGCTCAGCTATCTCGGATAGAATCAATCTGAGTAAATTCATCTCCCTTAATTACTGAGGGAAAGAGATAAAATAAACATTTAATGGGATTAATTTTACATAGTTTAAGATATTTTATTTCAGAAGTCAGTCATATACTATAAGCAGTCATCAAAACCCTCTCCACATTTAATGAAAATTTATTGTCCCTTTCAGGTAATTAATTTCTTCTGTCTCAAAGAGGTTTTTTGGATTGAACTGAGTATTCCATGCAACTACATGTTTCTTTCTTTTGATTGTGGACAGAATGCAGAAGAACTACAATAGACAGATGGCAAAATCAGGCAAGATTGATTACTCCCATATTCACTTGTTTTTCTGGAAATTTCCATTTTCCTCCATCATCCACAGAAAAGTTGCAAATCCCTACCACAAATCCATAGTATTAATAAAAATCTGACATTTTGGGGGGGGGGGCTATGTGGAAGAAAAGAGCCATCCATAAGATTTATCCTGCATTACAGTATTTTTTCTTTCATTCTTATCTACCACTTTTTTTTTTCTTTTTTTTTTTTTTTTTTTTTTTTTTTTTTTTTTTTATTTCCCCATGAGATATGGGATGTAACCTAAGTTGTGATGGTGAAGCTGCTATATCAGTATCTGCCCTGGACAGTTTTAGGCACACACAAATCAGTGATCTTACTCCAGCAGCTTTAGGAGATATTTAGATGCAGAAGGTACTTGGCCTTTGCAAATGCTTGATGATGTGCACTGCTCTGGGAGGTTGTTTGACATAAAAATAGAACCATATACAAGTAAAGGAAGCACTTTGTAATCCAGGCTGAATCTCCAGTGCTGCTTGCTTGTTCACAGGCAAACACATAGTTTTCTCATGATCCCATTGCTCAGGGATAATCTATTCAGAAGCTGATGCTGTCTCTCTGAAAAAGAGCTACAGGTATTTTGCAATACACCATAATTTCATAGATGAGGTCAATAATATGTGTTATGTGACATAGGTACAGCATGAAGGTATCTAATGTTGTTCAAAAGTGTAAGGTATCTTGAAATCATTCTAGAGGAGCGAAGTCAGGTTTTATAGAATGGCAAATTACACTGATTTGGAAGGGACCCGCTAGAATCACCAGAGTCCAACTTCTGGCAGAGAACAGTCTCAGGAATCTCACCATGTGTACTTAATTTACCTTTCTATTTTACCAGAAGAAATGCAGTTTCAAGTGGCCCAGGTTTTGTTTTGGAGAAAACAATTTATTCATCAGCATTTTCCTTTTAATATTATGGGAATGACTTGATGTTGTAGGTATTTTTGAGTCAGTAACATCTGGGCCTAATTGTTCTAAGGGATATAATGCTGATATCAGTCAAGTGAGACCTGGGTTTCATTCAGTGTAGATTCCAATAGATATGCTTATTCAAAGACCTAAAGAAAACCTCATTTCTCATAGTGTTCTAGGGCCATCACAGAAGAGGAAGAGACAGGAGGTAGTGGGGAAAAGAAGGTCTGAAGAATGAAGTGCACTGTTTGAGAGAGCACTTGAATATCTCCATGACCCCCATGCATTCTCTTAAAGCTGGGGCACTATATAGCCAGCAATAGTCAATTTAGGAATGTTGTGAGAGATTCCTCCCATAAAAAAAGTAGTGTCTTTTTAAAAGTGCAGCCTCTACCTTTTTTTAAAAAAATAGCTTACACGGTGTTTTGTACAGAAATTTTTTTGCATAGGGGTTCTAATAAGTTTCAGGAAAGTGTCATTGTAATTTTTCATATGTTACCAAGCGACCTGTTAAAATAGTCATTGAGTATATTAACAAACATAATTAAGAATGATAAAACAAATCATGCAAAAAAAGAAAAGGTTTATTTCAAAATCCTCAATATTTTAATCCTTACAACTTGCAACTAAAATTAAATACAATTTAAAAACTCCACAACACAACCACACTCAAAAACCAAATCCAATTTTTTTTTTCTTCATGCACACATCTATAGTCTTCTTTTAATGAGTCCATCCAAAAAGTTTTTAATGCAAATGAAAAAAAAACACGTTAAACGTATACTTGTTAAACAACTTGATATGTGTGGAAAATAACCAGTGATCGAGGGATATGCAAAAATAACAAAGAGCAAACAAGTGAACATAAGATTCCTACATTTCCTTGGGAACGAAAACACCCTCAGGGATTTGTATAAACTTATATAAG
The DNA here is from genome assembly GCA_013186435.1 of Turdus rufiventris. Taxonomy (NCBI): domain Eukaryota; kingdom Metazoa; phylum Chordata; class Aves; order Passeriformes; family Turdidae; genus Turdus; species Turdus rufiventris. The sequence continues at coordinate 465,199 of PYHW01009505.1, forward strand.
TTTAACTGGAGTTTCCTTCACTGCTGATACTTGTTTTCACCCTAATTTGTCTTTTTGCTGAACAAGATTTTGCCTTTCAGCTATAACTTATGGTTGCACTATCTTTGCAGTATAAATGGAATGAGCAGTATTTTGAACACTTTCCAGTCACTGCTTTTGGATCTTCAGGCCAAGAAGATAATGAGGAAAGACTGTCTAAAACAATTAAGTAGGCAGAATGACATATTTGAGAACAACCTTGAGTATTACTAGACTATAAACACTCAGAAGAAAATAGGACAGTTTAGACCATCCTTAATAAGATGCTGGCATATAAGCTTCATGTAAAAAGAAGAGGGTAAAAAATGTGTCGTCTAGAGGTCTGTTGTGGTAATGAGGAAAAAGTATATGAAAAGAGCCATCTAACCTGTTAAATCCATAAACTTCATTCACAAGAAAGTGTGTCAGAGCTGCAAAAACATTCATAATCAAATCAAGATTGCATTAAGATCAGAGTTCTTAATGAAAAATTATTTATGGAATTTCTTTCAATATTCACCTATTCAGCTTTTATAGGAAAGAAAAAAAAAAATTGCAAAATACCCACATACCCAAACCCCAGAGAGCCCAGTTCATTCCATCTTTATTATACTGAGTTTAAAAAAGTGTGCTTAGTTTTCAATTATGTGGCAAGTTTTATGTTTCCTTGATTGTCCAGAGGAGTCTTTTCTGATTCTTTGGCTTGAAGTTAACATCTTCTAACCATGGGATAAAATATCACAGATGAAGCATCTGCAGTATTTTATAGATGTGAGAGAATGTATGTCTAATTCATCATTTTCTAAATGTCATTTTTTAATTTTTAGTTTTGTGTTTTGATGGTTTCTCTTCATGTTGTGATAGTTTAATATGTTTTTCTTTACAGTTATTTATAGTTCAAGAAACCTTGACTGGATTCTTTACACCCATCTCTACAAGTCCAAGGTTGTTTAAGATCCCTTAGGTTTCGAACTCCATTTTCTTGTTACTTTAGGTTATCCAGTTCTTTGAGTATTTGATTATTTCTTCATGTCAAGATTGTGTCTTAACTCTGTAACTTAGAAAATTGTCTTCATACCTTCCTATTTCCAACACTAAGGTCACAAACTACAATGTACATCAAGTCAGTCCCAGTACAGAACTCTGAAAGCCTTCAGGTGGCTGCCTCCTCTCTAATCAAATACATAATTATTTTGTCCTTACATAGTGCTGTCTATACTTTACATTTCATGTACTATCAGAACCTTTTCCAGTTTAAATTAACATCTCTTATTTTGGTATTGCATTATATTCATAATTTAAATTCTGATAAATTAATTTACCACTTTTCCTTTTCTCGCTCTATTTCCTAACAGAAGCTGTGATAGGACATTTTGTTTCATATTTAGATCCATGTGTAGTGAAACTTCAAATTATAAATGCCTTTAAATCACTTAAATTTAACTTAAATGAATGGTTCAACGGTGCTAACAAGGTATGGACCTAGCTTAAAATGGAAAACTTTCAAAAACATGTGGAAAGCTTTGCATGTACATTATAATCTTTTATAAAGTCACGGCTTTTGCAATTATGAAGAATTAAGTTGAGCTCTGGGAGAGGAGTTCATATTAGCAGTATGCAAATGCCTTTGCAATAGAAAAACTGTGGTGATTTATAAGAACCAACATAAAAAAAGGTAATTTTGTTAGGGTTCTGAGACTAAAATGTTGAAAAAGAAATACCATGGACAGAGTTTTATGAAACTCTGTTTTCCGAATGAGTTTTACTTTTGTTTCAAAACTGCAACTGCTGTTTAAAATTAGGATTCTGACCCTGAAAAACAATTTGCATATTGGATTTTTACACCAGTTATTTTGTTTGTAAAAGCATCACTTTTTCCAGCAAAACAGTCAATGAGGCATTCACTGAAATTGTCCAAGCATCTTAATTTCTTTTTGCTGCTCTGTCCACAGTTTCAACAATGCTGGAAATAATAGAGCACTCTTTTTTTCCTTTTCCATTCTTAATATGGAGAAAAGTGTGTTTCTAATGTACTCACATGAATGCATTTCTTTAAATACAAGGATTTTTCTAAAACTGAAGCTGATATTCCCAGTTCTTAAACTGCAGTTGTGAAGGTAATGTCTGAATTCAAGTGGATTTTTAACAGATGAACAACCAAAATGAATGTAATCCAAGATTTTACAGCACATCATATACCCAAACCACCTAACTCAAGATCTTTAGCTTGCTACTGAGGAATGGAGTAAATTATAAAATGATAGATAATTTAACCCTTCAGATTTCTCAGTATTATTACTTGAAGAAAAGAAATACAATGTGTAATTATATAATTTCAACCTTAGTCACTTTTTAATTATCTCTATGCATGCATGTATGAGCAATTTTGTATATCTTAGTTACTATTTTTTATCTTTAGCATCCAATGTTTTGTACTGGCAACACTTTCTGGCTCATTACCCTTTGTTGTAGAATACTAAGGTAAATCATAGAAACCGTTTGTTTTTTATTCTTTTTGTTATATTTACAGAAATATTTGGCTTACACAGGCCACATGCATTAGATGTCAACCCCAACATAGGTATGGAGCATAATTTTATAATAGTACCAGTTTCTCATGGATATTGAAGGGATAGTATTCCACAATCCTTTAGATGTTCAGGAAGTAATTTTACCCACTTCTGCAGGAGCCTGATCTGTCACACTTTCGGTAGCCCAGTTGTATAAGGCCTCTTGGAAAGACTGTAAGATTAGTTTTTAAATATTATAATTTGTGTTAGGTTTATGTGGCCATATTTTGGTGGGGGGGCGGGGGGGGAACAGGAGTGGCACCAGTGAGAAGCTTCCAGAGGCTTCCTCCACGTCCAGCAGAGCCAATGCCTGACAGCTCCAGGATGGACCCACTACAGGCCAAGGCTGAGCCAATCAGGAATGGTGGTAACACCTCTGTGATAGCATAATTAAGAAGGAAAAAAAGATATTGTGCAGTTGTAATTGCCACCAGAGGAGAATAGAGTGAAAATA
>PYHW01009505.1:468339-488250 GCA_013186435.1 Turdus rufiventris
CTTGTGAACACAAGGGGGACCCACACTGGAGCAGGCTGTGCCTGAAGGACTGCACCCTGTGGAAGAGTGACCCACACTGGAGCAGTTCATGGACAGCTGCTGCCTGTGGAATGGACTCATGTTGGAGCAGTTAGCGAGGAATGTCTCCCATGGGAAGGACCCCACAGTGGAGCAGGGGAAGGACTCTTCCCCCTGAGCAGTAGCATCATTATTATGGTGTAGCATCATCATTACGGTGATGAACTCACTGTAATCTCCATTCCCTGTCTCCCTGAGCTGCTGCAGGGAAGAAGATAGTGCCTAAGAAGGAGAAGGTGGTGGTGGGAAACTGTTCTTAAGATTTATTTAATTTCTCATTATCTTATTCTGATTTTGTTAAGTAATGAATTCAATTAATATCCCCAAACCAAGTCTGTTCCCCATGATGGTAATCAGTGAGTGATTACTCCCTGTTCTTAACTCATGAACCTTTCATTAAATTTTCTCTCTCTCATCCACTTGTGGAGGGGAATGATAGAGCAGCTTTGGTGGATGCTGGCATCCAGCCAGGATCAACACACTACATCATCACAATCTACAATACTCACACAGAAATAATAAGAAAATAAAATTTTATATAGAAATTGTTTGGAATCACATAATAGAATATTTAGAAGTGCAGGTATATACCTTTTGCCAAAAGTTGAACATAAATATAACATTAAATAATATTGCATTGGGTTTTTTTGGTAAGGTTTTTGCAGTGGGCAGTGGCTCCAGAAGTGGCTTCTGTGATGAAACACCAGGAGCTGCCCCCATGTCTGACAGAACCAATTAAAGCAGTCTCTGAAATAAACCTGCTGTTGTCAAAAGCTGAACCTATCAGCAGTGCTGGTGGCACTTTTGTGAGACCACATTTTTAAAAGAATAAAATAAAATTTTGAGCAGTTTATGTGAGAGAGAGGACTAAGAAAGATGTGCGAGAAATATCCCAGCAGACATCAAGGTGAGAAAAGAAGGGAGAAAGCAGGTGTGCTCCAGCCATCAGAGCAGAGGTTCCCTTCCATCTCTTGGATAATACCATGGTAAAGCTCTTGGTCCCCCCATAGTCCATGGACAGCCCTGGTGGTGGAGCAGATATCCACCCTACAACCCATGCTGGAGCAGATGGGTCTGTCCTGAAGGAAAGTGTAGCCTGCAGAGAGACCACACTGATGAGGGTTCCCAGCAGAATAAAAAGGAAAAAAAAAGTTGAATTTTGTTCTGTATCATAACCACTACTGAATGGTTAGGAGGGGGTGATTTTCTTCAGGTCTGGTATAATTTTAATATGTATATATGTTTATTAGCTACTGAAAAAATAAGAATTCTATTTTTTTATGTGGCATATTCAATTGACTTGCCTTGAGCTATAAGTTTTGATTGATGTGAGTTTTGGTCACCTGAGAATATCTTACTTTCAATTCCTGCAACAACAGAGGATGTGTTACAGCCAGGAGTTTCTTTGAATTTAAATATTCATAAGTGAGTTAGGGTGAGTTGAGTTCAGGGCCCTTCTCACATGGTTTTGCAGCCCGTTATCAGGAATATAGTTGATGGCATTTATTTCCTCAGGTAAGTGGTGTGAAGAATGGTTCTTCATGCTAAAACAACAGTTTATAATCACCCAAGTTTGATATTAATAAACACAATATTTTATTTTTTTAATTAAAAAAAGTGTTAGTTAACTTAAATGTTGTTCAATACTCAAAGAAAATTTGATGGGTGTTCTTCACAGACACCTACAGAGACATCTGTGGTAGTCAAATATAACAGGTTTTTCAGTATGCAGCAGCATGTTACATTGTCAAAGTTAATGAGATTTCTGATAGAAAATAAAGACAGGCCTGGTATGAAAATTTGCATCTATTTGGATCTCAGTTTTCTTTCAAGTTCTTCAGTAAAAACAATGCATAAGACTGCTCAGTTTTTTTCTTTGGGTTATTTTATGTTGTTTTTCAAAGGCAAGCAAATTTTTTCTAATTAAAACATACAGTATTTATGGTGTCAGTAGTGATGATGTTTCTATATTCTGAATAATGCAACACAAAATATCTGTTTAGAATAAGATAGAATAGACTATTTCAGTGGGGAGGGATCTGCCGTGATCATCCAACTGCCTGACCACCTCAGGGCTGAATGAAAGGTAAAGCATGGTTTTAAGGGCATTATCCAAATGCCTCTTAAACAATGGCAGGCTTGGGGCATCAACTACCTTTCTAGGAAGCCTTTTACGTAATTTGGTTCAACTCTATAGCCAAATTACCTCTATATTTACTCAAAGAATACAAAGAAGACTAACCATATACACCTTCAGTCCATTGTAATGGATAACCCTGAGGACAGAAAATTTCTTGAGGATAATATCTTCCTCTCAATTATTTTATGTGGGTCTTTTTAGTTTAAATCATATTTTCGGTAAAAAGGGTTTTGGTTCCTGCCAATGTTAAATTTTTAAAAACTCTGATTGTTTAAAGATATGATTTTATTACTATTATGAAGTCTGAAAACTTGATGTCATGTAATTAAATTCAATTTTACAGAAAATATATATAAAATCCATTTGAGCAAGTAAGTGAATGTGAATATTGAAGCTAATTGAGGTATGCTTACTTATTGAATTATAATTTTCCAAAGTAAATTCATATCATGTGGAAGAACACTAAATAATTTCACAGTAGATTTGAAAACATCTAGAAAATACAAAATACTTGGCCAGATACATAGGGGAGTCATTATATTTAAATAACAGAGAGTACATACGGATTGGGGTTTCTTTGTATGCATGTGCACCTCTGTGCACGTGTGTATGCAGTTGTATTTATGAAAAGGTAGAAAGAAGCTGAAAGAACTCATTAACTGAAGAAAATCTGTTTGGAAAAAGGGCATTTATGTAGATACAGAAGAACCATAATTTTCTTAAAATGACATAAGGAGGTAAACAAGTGTAGAAGAGTGGAAAAATGTTACATATATATCCAATTTATACAAGACTAATAATGTTCTTAATATTTTTTAAAAATACCTTTCACCTCATTTTCACTAACAGTCATTATCTATCTCTGAATAATAGCAACCACATTACAGTTATGTGCAAATAATTTCATAAACAGAATGGATCAAATCTTATTAGCTTAGCATTGACTCCTTTCTTTGAGTTTACAACTCAATCAACTGTATTCTTCTGTTTAAAATATCATTCATTTTCCAATCCAGGCTCTTTTCTCTTTCTTTCCCTGTGTTAAAGCCTTGGATGCAGACCTGGGACCTTTCTTATGGAACAGAGTGCAACATGTTCATTCATAGCCATTCCCCAATAGAAAATAAAAGACTCTTTCCCCACCACAGAAGAGTACTATATTCCTACCTTACAGGAGTACGGAGCCAAATATTTCCTGATAAAGTACTGCATTTTGTGTGATTTCAGAAGCCTGAAAAAACAGATGTCACCATTTCAGTTCACTGTATGAACTCCCTATGTAGTTGAAGGGCACAAATGGGAACTTCTAGAATTACTTTGATTTCATATTTGCATAAACAACTAAAATAAGTTTGGTGAATCATTCCTGACAAGAACCATTTTTTTGCCATTGACTGTAAGTGCCATCAAAATTACAAGTCCAGATATAGATAGCTACACTGCAGTCTGTGAAGGACAGATGAAGTTAAAAAGCAGACATTATGATCATGATGCAACAGATGCGTAGACCAGCAAAGAGGAAAAAATAGTGGTATTGTTGAATACATTTTTCAAACTCCAGAACAAAATTTATTAATATTACCGTAATATTTGCTTTTTTTTTTTTTCCTCCTGTGTGGTAGGTTTTTCTGTTTAATGGTTGCTTTTATTCCTAGAATACTGATTCATAAGCAGATCATGAAGTGTGGACCTCAGATACAGTAGCAAATAGTAGCTAGGAAGACAGAAAACACCACATTATTTTGTCATCTATTTCAAATTACTCGAGTGTACGAAAACTTCAGTTTAGTTTAGACAAATTCTTGAGGGAAAAATTATTTAATTAAAGTCTACTCTTTACTCTTTCACCACTATCCATCTTTGTATATAAGCAGATAATTTTAAAATTTAAAAAAAAATTATAGATAAATAAATGATATTTTTAAATTAAAATATTTCTTTCCAATATCCATTTTCTAAATTTTTCTCTCTCTCATACACAAAAATGTGACTACATAAACACACAAAATGAGGACATTTGAGAAATGTATGCCAATTTTCAATTGTTTATTTTAATAGACAGCTAATTTCCCATTCTTCTTTTTTATGACTTGTGTCTCTTTTAGATTTTATTACTTAAAAAAACCCCTAATTGTTTCTGGGCTTCTTCCCCTGCCTGTATTTAAATAATTAATCCTGAATCTTAGCAATGATTTCTGTGATGTCAGTGCTTTGGGCAACACAAATGAAGTTCTAAATGGTATTATCTTGTAGTTCATTCTCAATAAATGATGAACAATAATTCCAAACTACAGTATGTGATTACGGCTTCTTAATTTAGTCCCTGAGAAAGTTAATGCAGTTGCCACAGGCACCCAGTGGTCTCTGAAATGACACAGGATGCCCAAGCTTGCTATACAGGGATATTTGACAAGCCTTAGAACACAGCAGAGAATCTTTTCCTTCTGTCTCCATACCTGGAAACCAGGAGAGACACCTCAGAGACTTCCTGAATGCCTCTCTTTTGCAAGTGCCACATGAATACAGTCAATGGGGTCTACAGGGCTTTTTACTGGGCAAATTTCAGGTGTCTAAGGGGAACTCAAGGATTCCACTGATTCCATATAGTAAATGGACAGAACATATTTAATTCTAACTATATTTGTAGGTGTGCACCTTTAGATACTAGATATAGGCACCTACACGTTCGAAGCGAATCTTGCCCTTCAAGTTCTTTGTAGTGTTATTAAGGAAAATCCTGACTGAGGAAACCACTTTCAGTTTATATTTGTGTATCACTGTGAGAATTCCTCTGTGTGAAATTCCAATAGATGTGAATGAAAGACTGACATTGAAGAAGAACTCCAAGCTTCTAAAACAGCTTAAGCGGACAATTTGTCTGCTAACTTGGAAAATCAATTCATCTGTATTCAGAAGTAAGTAGGCAATTAATCACCTGCTTGAGTTTTTCAAATGAAACCCTGAAAAGTGAAACCTAGTGAGATTTTTTTTAAAAAATATAAACATAAATTTAAATAGCAGACCTCTCAGGTTACTGACTGAAGTCCCAACCCCTCAACTGTAGCCTTATATATGTTGAGCCAGAATTTTTTAGATGGTAAGAAATACATGGAAAAAATTATCACAGGTCTCACAGGATTATTAACGAAGACTTTGAGTACTTGTGTGATTACATAAAATGCAAGATAGTAAATTTTTCTATTGGAACACATGTACACAACATGGCATGTTCAGATAAAAAGTCAAAAGGAGGGATCAAGGTAGATGGGGGTGAAATGAGTGTGTGAAAATGTAGAGAGAAAAAAAGGGGCCATGCATATGTAAATACGCTGCTGATGAATATGCTTGTTTGGCCAAGCACTGATTCCTGATCTATTCAGTCTGTCATGTTTATTATTAAGTTATATTCCTACTTGGGGTATGATATTGCTCTCCCTTCTGTGTGTTTGGATTTGCTAATTTTCCTCAAACTACACCAGCTGGTAAAGTAGGAGAAAGACATCGTCTGGAAAGACTTGAGGTTGAATCCGAAGCCTATATATATACAGGGTTCTAGGCTTGGATTACTAAGATCTGGTATAAGATTTTGAGGGTTCCAAAAATATTGGAGTGACTGCAAATGAAAGGAGAATATATTTAAATCCATTCATGAGCATACATCCTGCTAAACTGGAAAGAAGGGACTGGAGGTATTGAGCATATGTAATCTATACAAGTGCTGTGTGCATACTGTGTGTGTATAACTAGTTCTCTGGCATATTTGTTCTACCTTGTTACTAGATGGACCTGCAAACAGAAACAGCAGCAAGGAAGTGCAGAGAAGAAATCCCTTGAATATTAGGTTTACAGAAGTAAACCTTAAAAGTGACCACTCTTATGACTGTTTAATAATTTTGTTAATATTGATGGTACAGCCGTCTGTACTCAGGTACATTTTAAACTGATATATTAGTATGGCTTCATCTCCCAATCATTATTCTGCCAATATTACAGGAATCTTTCAATGAGCACCACAGTAAGAATTACAGTTTCTTCTCATAGTTTCCTTTATGTACTGACATTTTAAATAGATGTTGACCCAGGAAAGGATGTAATATTTCTTCATTTAGGACACCAGGAACCTGGTTTGAAAGAAGTATTGGATCAAGCAAGTAGAGAAAATAGTTTTAGTAAGAAGATTAGTTTAACTGATTAAAATTACTATGGTGACTAAGAGCTTGGATTTTTGGGCATTTTTTTCCTAACTCACATCAAAGAACACTTTTGAGTTCTTGATAATGATAATAAATTATTTCATTTGCTTCAATTTACCATTTCACACTAGAACATGTTATTTCTGAATTAAGTATCTCACTGAAGAATCCCACATTGTAGATGACAAAGAGAAAATCTAATGAAGGCAGGATCCTTTAGAGTTTGGAAATTTTTTATGCTATTATAATTATTATGTTAAACATACAGCAATATTTGATGTGTAAGCATTCTGTAAAAGAGACATGATAGGAAACAGACTATAAATAGCATGTGTCTGTCAGCTGTAACTGATAATATGTGAACTGATAATGTGCTTCCATGCAGTGCTAGATAAATTGGAACCTTCACTGGTATTGCTTAGAGTAACCTTACCTGACTGTTATGAATCAGACCAAGCAGGTTTAATTATTCATTTCTTCACTGACACCTGGCACCTACTTAAATGATGTTACAGTTTTAACAGAACCCTGGGAAAGCTGGAGCATGATAATTTACACCACTTTCTGTAGTAATGCCAGCAGTTATTATTTGTGCCAGTGATATCTTCTACCCTGTTAATAATCAAGCATTGGTTCAAGCATCTAAATCTTTTAAAGAGTTTTCTAACTCGAGTCTACAGGTCTGGTTTATTCCTCCTCTTCAGTTTAGAGGTGAGTTCACAACACTTTAAAGCATATGGGAAGAGTTCAGAATTGTTCCAGGTCTTACAGACATTATATGGATTGTCTTCCCAATATTATCCCTAAAATAAAATGTTTGGCTCTAACCTGAAAAATTATTATTGAACATGTCATCTTTCATGTTAGGCTCTCTTTCAGTTCTTGAAATCACAGTCTTACTTTATTGAGATGCGAACAGGTTTTTTTTTTTTCTTCATGCTAAGAAGTTTTAATATGAATTTTATTATTGATATATAAATTTTAATTTTCAGATAATAATTGGTAATAGTTAAACAAATCTGTGATTATATTGTGTAAAATATTATTGATATCTTATCTGCATAGAAGTAACAATCAGATAGATAAAAAGCTATCATTTACTAGAGAGGAAAAAACATGCCAAAATGCTGCTCCTGAGATGTTTGTAATATTTTTTCCCAACATGGAGCTAACTTTATGTAGTTAAAATCAATTAGCCTATGTTGTCTTGGATTGCTCACAGACCCCAGTACTTAGGCAGGATATTTCAAACAACTTTCTAGTAGACCAAGGTTTCCACCATTACTGGTGTTAATTTGCACTTTTGTTAATTCTCAAAAGATAGGCCAGGGCTTAAATGCTCAGAGAACATGAACAACCTGATTTTACTTTAAGTCAGTGTTGTGATGCATAGGCAGTGCACAGGTTTTAAACCATGACCTTGAATCCTATTAGACCTTTCTAACTGGAGGCAGAATTTGACCTCAGTACCTCAGTTCCTACAGTTCCTCACCTTTAACAAGTAAAAATGTATATATTTTTTGGATTTAACAAACCAATTTGCTGATAAAACATTGTTGGTATTTATAATAAAATAGTGAATTGAATTATGATTTATATGCATTGATTTCTATATAAATAATTCTTAAAACAAATATGATGCAGGCAGTGTCCTGAGAACCAGCCAACCTATAATAACATAAACACATTGAAACAAAGAACAAGTATTGGTAGGAGGGCAAATATTGAGACAGAAGGAAACAGCACTTGATAACCAGAAGTACTTCCTACTGGATGTAGAGAGCTCACTTATATAGCTATTAGGTCATACTGTTTTGACTTTTTTAAACTGAGATAATTTCTTTGGTACCTCATCTCCAGAAAACACAACGTCTTGAATAAAGACACAGCTAAAGACTTTCGTCTTTAAATATTACAGGTTTTCATGGTAAAACAGAGAAGATAGAATTCTGTCAGTTTACAGAAAGTAATTGGTTAAAAAGTTTGGATGAAGAAACAGAAGCATACAGAAGTGCAGAAATTGCATTTTATTCTATACTTAATGTTTTAAATTTAATTAAATATTTTAAAACAATTGTGCCTTCTGGTTTTGATAAAACTTTAAAAAAATGCTTTATGTAGCAGAATAGCAATATCATTGAACTCTTTTTAATAAGTCATTTCCATATAAAGTAGAACTGCTACTTCTTGTCACAACTTTGAAGTGTGGAAGGCAGAGTGTAAAAAAAATATAGCATTTTCTTTAATTGAATTACCTGTGTGTCTTTTGCAAAGTTCTTGGGTTTTTTTTGTAAGACTCCTCATATTTCATACCATGAAATTAAGAAATAATTGAGAAGTCACTCAAGAAATTATTCTGTTTCCTTTTTTTAGTTTTCATTTTCCTCAAGCAATATTTTATTACTGTTTTAGTTTTTTTTCCTTCCAGTGCAAACATTTAATCTTTAGAGAGATGTCTTATTTCCTACCTTTGCAAAAATTCATTAGTAATTATAAACCTCAAAGTAATATTACTATATTGCTGCCAAGTCCAGATGATATCTGAGAGACTGGAAAGTTTATTCATTTTGTTGGTCAGATTATTCTCTCATGACACAAATTAATTAAAAAAAAAAAAAAAGACAAAATGCAATACCCCCACAATATTACAGCTGATATCCCTGTGAAATCAAAATTCATCCATAAATTATATTGCCAGAGATAGTGATGCCTATTAGAGTATTGGCTCCCGTGTATTTTTTTGTTAAGATCTTGTCTTTTGGGATAGCAGGTTTTTACTGGTTTTGCAATTCTTATAATAGGTAATTTATGCAATTCATTAGGCAAAGTTTTTGCTCCTATATGAAAAAAGAGGGAGGTGAAATGCAGAATTTTTCAGTATTGATAGGATTCAAATATATCGAGCTAGATGACTGAAAAATCTGAAGTGTATAAACACACGATGCAAATCCTTTTAGCCACTCTTTATCCCTAAGTGTGTAGTCAATTTTATGGTTGTATGTGATACTTTCCTGCTTGTTCTCTGAACAACCAGGAAGCAGCATATTTCAGGTATATCTCATAGGTCTAAAAATTGATTATTTTCTCACCAGTTAGAGGATTTGACATGAAATATGCAATTTCAGTCCTTGATTTCTTCAACTTCCTCCAGAACTGCACCGATTTCTGAAAATTTTACAAGGTGTCATTAATTAGATTTAATTTTCTTTAGAGTTCAAAATACCCTTCTGTCAGTCAGCCACCAGTTCATACAGACTTCATTGGTTACCTACATGCTTCTTCCTTCCATATGCACTTATTTGCTTTTCCAGGTCAGAATACTCTAGAAAATAACATATGTTAGTAAGTGAATAATATTATACATAATTTAGGACACAAATAGTTTTTTCTATATTCTGTTATTTCTGAATAACTCCACAATGTTTGAGGAATTCTAATTATAGAATATTTTGTCTTTCTGTTCTTTCAGCTGCTGACGCAGATTCCTCAGTATAGGCAAACAGCAGCATGTAAATACTTTTTACAGTGAGGAATTGTAATACTGTAAGAAAATATAATCAATATATTCAATGGAGTCTAGAGAATTTTTCATATTACCTCAATTTGAACAAGTCATGTCTATCAGCTAAAGACGTATCTAGACTCCTGTGAATGGCTGATTCTCCCAGGAATCTAGTTTCAAATTAATTGCCAAGCATTATACAGAGTCAATAGTACAATAATTTAATGATTATAAGCCACAGATCCAGGTGTCGGCAACGTTTAGGTCTTTGTCCATATATAAGACACACCTGACTATAAGCCTCACTTTCGTTTGCAGCAAACTTTCATAAAGTTGCCAATTAGTAACAGAATCACAGGATCGTGCGGTTTACTGGCAGGTGCTGACCTTGGAAACATTATTTCCAAGCAAAAAAAGATACAGAAAATAGCTGCGGCAGTTTACCTGCAAGCTTTATTTCCAAGTGGAAAAAGATATGAACAATAGTGTGGTCATTTTGCAAGCATTTCCAATGGATCCGCGTTGCCTTTAAACAGCCGCTCAGCTGCGCAGCCAGGCAGCCACGCAGCCATGTGTGCAGGCAGGTGCTGTGCCAGCCAGACACTCAGCTGCATGCGTGGCCAGGAGTGCAGCTGGCCGGGCGGGCAGCCACAGAGCCGCACAAGACTGAAAACACCGAAAAAAATACAGAGAAATAACACGGGCTCAGATCAGCTTGGGGCTGCTGTGGACTCACACTTCTGGGTTGGAAAATTTCTGAACATTGTTCATATATTGGCCATTCCGGATTACAAGCCACACTTCTGAGTTCGGACCAAAACTTTAGTCAAAATGGTGCTGCTTATAATCGTGAAATTACTGTAATTAATGTACTGGAAATTGCATCATCTTGAATAAAATGATGATATAAATAAATCTCAGTCAAGCTTTTTCTCTGACCCTAAAGACAAGAAGCAGGCCATGGTTCACAGCTTTGTGATTTAACTTATTCCCTCAAGAGCAGCATGGCCCTATTCATGCTGTCTATTTCTAGTGAGTATTGGTGCTACCTCTTCAACTTCTCCCACACCCTATCCCGGAAAGGGCTAGTTAGAGCCAACAGTATGGAAAAGCATCTTTCTGCAACTGAATGGAGTTCTTATTCAGTTTGCTGGTGTGGGACTGTTTAGATTAGCATACAAACAGTGGCTTTAAGCTTTTTGGTGCAAATCATCTGAGCAGAGAAATTTCATTTATTCTTCTGAGGTTTCAGATGAGACACTTCACATACCAGCATTTAATTCTCCAGACCCTCAACAGAAGACAGGCGACAAAATACTTCTGAAGGCTTCTGACTCCGTTCTATTGTAAAGGCATTGACTACATATGTCATGTTGAATACTACGTCAATATGATTGAATTTTGCTATAAATATTTAGAATTAATGACCTTAATTAAAGTAATAAATATTAAACAAAATACATTGATTAAAAGGAAAAACTGTTCTTTCTTCCAAGGATCTGATAAGATGGCAGAAGAATTATGTTATTTTCAAATGCAAATAAAATGTACATGGCCAGAATGGGTATTGAATTTTTACAGCGGTATTAAATTTTTATTGTGGCAACAATAAAACAATTCTTGAGTAAATTCCCTTAAAATTTCTATGATTCAGTAGTAGCATATAACATTTCTCTTGAACACTGAAAGAATATATTTGGAATTCACTTACAATTATTTCCCATTTAAAACATAGATTAAAGAACATAGCAGTACAAAAGGCTCCTTTGTGGCATTAATGTATTGAATTTTGTTAATCAAATTGGAATTTTCCTTGAAAGTATGCACCTCCATATCCATCTTGCACTGCACAAAAGGGAAATACATAATGGTGTATGACCTTGGCTGACTGTCACCTGCACAAAAAGCTGTTTTCTCACTCCCCTTCCTTAACTGGAAAGGGAAGAGAAATTACAATGAAAAGATCATGAGTTGGTAAAAGGACAAGGACAACTGCCTTCCCAGACAAAACCAAACTTGGATTTATTTAGTTTATTCCAACCAAATCAGAACAGAATAATGAAAAATAAGAACAAATCTTAAAACACCTTTCTCTGTCTCTTTCCTTCTTCCTGGGCTCAACCTCACTGCCAGTTTCTCTGCTTCACTGTGGACCTGCATGGTGTTCAGGGGAACAACCTGCGTAAGCATGATCTTTTCCGTGGGCTGCCGGGGAATTTCTGCTCTGGCACCTGGAGCACTTCCTCCCCTTCCTTCTTCAACAACCCTGGTATGTGCAGGGTTATTTCTCTCAAATTTTCTCTTTCCTCTCTCCCATTTGCTATTTTAGGGCAGGTTTTTACTCTTTCTTAAATATATTATCAGAGAGGTACCACCAAAATAGCTGATTGTTTAATTTTTCTGGGGTCCATCTTGGAGTTGGCTGGAACTGGGTCTTTTGGGCATGAGAACAGCTTCTGGCCTCTAGTTATAGGGGCCATGCCTATGGCCTGTAGTTCTCTTGCTACCAGAAACTTGCCATGTAAACCCACTAACACCCAGTGTTGAAAAGCTTGAAGGATATCTGGGTTTGCAAGGAAAAAAAATCATATCATCCTCTTTAACCAAACCAAGTTAAGATATTTGTAGTTCAATTGTTGAGTTTTTTTTTTGTTTGTTTGTTTTTTTGTTGTTTTGTTTTGTTTTGTTTTGTTTTGTTTTGTTTTTTGGTTTTTGGGTTTTTTTTAAATGAAAATTATGAAATAATCAAATGCGATGCATTCTGAATTTATTCAAACCACTTAGTGGCATTACAGTTTTGAGAAGCAAGCTGGGGAAGAAGGAAGACAAGTGCAATGAGATGGATTTTCCAGTTAGAAATTTATACGTTTTTATATTATTTATCTGAACATTTGTCTCATCAGTAGGTGTTTTAAAAGTTTACCTGATTGGCATGTTAAGTTAATTTTTAAGGTCTGTGATGTCAATCTTTGTTTTAGGCTTGGACTTCTCAATTGTAATTACTTTTCACAGAAAGAAAATAGGAAAATACAAGCTACTGTATACCTTGCTTGTTAATTCTCATGTGAGAATTATATACATACATATATACATATATACATATATACATATATACATATAGACGTGTATACATATATACGTCTATATGTATATACATATATACATATATGAGAGCGAGAGAGAGAAAGACTATATATAAACTATATATATGGTTTATGATAAACTGTTTCTATGTTACCAAGTAGAATATACTTATGGAAATAAGTTATGGAACACACAAGATGCAAATAACTTGTTCCTTTGTCAATGTAATGGCCATGTTGTGGCAATATATAAAGTGCACACCTACCATAAAAAATATGAGGAGCTTTACAGAATTTTGAATATATTCAGTATGTATAAATCTGTTGTATATACTACATAAAAGAGGTGATATATAGGTGATGGGAAGTTTATTGACTGACTGTTGTTCAGTCAGAGAGAAAAGGAACCTGTAAAATCTAATTGAAAAAAGTTGCAGTGGGTGGTGACTGCTCCAGAAACAACTAAATCAGTGGAGAAATGAAATATGTCTGCTGTTGTTCAGGTATTTTGGATATTGCATAGTCACAGTCTTGTCAGAATAAGTGGTTATCATCACTGTCATACAATAACACACAGTTATGAAATAAAAAGCTGAAGAAAAATCCTTAATCCTGAAGTATTTTATTTCTCACAGTATATTGATAAATATTAATGTCTTTATTACTGATATTGAAAGACTTAGAAGTCGGGAAAATTATGCTAACACCTGATCACACTTTTATTCTATGGAGAGGTGTCCTAAAAAGTCATGTTCATCTTTATCCTAATAAAAGTAATTAAATTCTATTCAATCAGGTCACCTGGATGAGAATACAGTCCCCTTTTTCTCAAAGATGACTGGTTTTCTTTGCTTCCAGCATGGGAAATATTGTTAGCAATTTCTGATTAATTTATAACACCATTCCATTAAATTTCCTACCTTTGTCAAGTTTTCACTCTCTCTGCAAATGCTATGCCACTTCAAAACTTTCCTAACAATGATTCTGGGCATTTTTTTCTTACCTTACTTTTCAGTAATGCAATACATGTATTATTCCATATGTACCCTTGTACAATTTTCCTCTATTTTAAACACAGCTAAGAACATGCTGTTTAATACGCACACTTCTACAGTATGGACCCTAAGAAATTTACAAAAAGAACACCATTAATGTGTTTGTTGTATTTGGGGGGTTTTGATTGATACAGAATGGTAGTAATTCTCTGTTAAAGTGTACTCTGTACTGTAAGCAAATGAAAGAAGCATGTAATAAACAATAAATAGTCTGATATTAATCACAAAAAAATCTTTTAAAGATACTATCATACTATAGATGTAAAAGCAATACATTTATGGATTTGTAGTCTTCGGTCAAGTTTAACTCTCAAATGCAGACATTTTTTTCCATAATTAAAATATTCTGATTTATAATTTAAATTATTGTAACCTATTGAGGTGTTTGTGTATCAGATCTCTGTTACTCACTGCATTGATATTCCTCTGCGCACTGATATGCAAAACCTGCATAGAGACTGTCTATTACAGTTTTGGACAAATATAAAATGAAATAAGTTCTATGTTGTTTAACATTCCTAGTTTTGTTTCCTCTGTATCTTGCACTTCCTTCCTCATTTTACTCCCATTTCAGCAAAACAATATTGAATAAAAAAATCCTCAGAAGCCATTTTGATGCCATAAATTAATCTTCTCTGCCATGGATAAAGAGAATGAAACCATCATGACTTAACAGATACCTTCAAATAAATTACTTAAGTTTTGGTCACTGTAACCGATTACAAGCCTTAGAGAAAGGGAAGTTCCTAATCAGGATGCTATTACACAGGCATGGCATTTACCAGAAAAAAAGCTGAAAATATAAGCTTGAAAATTTTATTAAAATTGCTTGACAGCCAAGTCCGAAGACGAAATCATTCTCTGAGTGGGAAAAACAAACTACCAGCAACCCGTGGAACCATCAAGTAAAAATGTACAATAATTTTTGGTTATAATTCTTATTAACTCAAGTAATTTATGCTAGGCATTGTGATGATATATAACCATGACTTGTGACTTTTCCTACTGATGTGGATTTATGGTTGGTATTTATTTATCTATGAATATATCTAACACATCCTGTTTAGGGCACTCTCTAGTGCTGGTCTTAAAAAAGGATGTAAAAGCAACTGTGCAAAGTATTGATTCATCAGAATTTTCTTCTAAACTTCACCATTTTTATCTCTGCTAGCAGAATATACCCAAAAAATAAAATGTTTGTTTTAATAGTAGCAATCTTTAATAAGAACTGACACTTTCTTGTTATGACTGAGCCTAATCTTGAATGTGTAGGACTACTCAGCATACTTTTATTAGAAGCCTTTTAAATCTTTGATTTTTATTTTAATCATCAAGACATTTCTTATCGAATATTTATTTCTGGAGGAGCAAATATTTTCTGAGAATGTATTCAGTGGAAGTGATACAGAAGACACACACCGAAGGTGAGACAAATACTGTCACTCTTTCTTTTTCAAACTACAATTGCTTCTGCTTTTTCTCCTTATCTTTTGAAGTTCACCTTCTGCTACTGTGCATAATGCATTATGCTTCGCCTCAGCTGTCCTTCTTGTCTCTGACTTTGGTAAAGGTTCTTGGTTCTCAGAAACAGTAGTGCTAAATTTAAGTAGGCTGATACTGTGATTCAGGCCTTACTGAAAGCTATGATTTATTCATTAAAATAGAAACTTCTGTTGTAGGTATTTGGAATGGGAGGCAGAGATGAAGGGTGGGAAGGGAAGAGTTTACTAAATGGTTATTTTTCAGTGTACAGAATAACTGAATAGGCTAATTTTAAGCTTTTTTATTTCTCTGAGCTTCAAGAACTTCTTCTGAATGAGAACATCTGTTCCAGCACCATTTTTTCTAACTCGAATAATTCCATGACTATGGCTAATAGAAGAAGTATTTGCCTCTGCTGCTTCTCATCACACTTTTTCTATATCATAACATTTGTACAGTAATTTCATGGCTATAAGGTGCACCCTTTTGACTAAAATTTTGGCTCGAACCCAGAAGTACGCCTTATAGTCCGGTGTGCCTTATATAATGTACAAAGTAATGACATTTGCCAACCCGGAAGTGTGAGGAACGATCCGTGGGGGGAGCCGGCAGGGCCATGGCTGCCAGGTGGAGGTGGGGCCACAGCTGCCGGGTACAGGTGGTCCCAGGGGCCTGCGGCACCCCGGCAGGCATGGCCCAGCCCATGGAGGTGGCACAGAGGGGCTGCAGCCACAACCCAGCCCCAGGGAGGTGGCACGGAGGGCCGGTGGCTACAGCCTGGCCCCACCGGGTACAGGCGGGCCCGGGGGCCCATGGCTGCCGGGTTGAGGCGGAGCCTCAGCCAACAACCGCGCGGGGGGAGCTGGGGGTAGAGCCTCACTGCAAAAATAAAAGTGCGCCTTATAGTCCAGTGCGCCTTATATGATCTACAAAGTTGCAAAATTTGCCAACTCCTGGGGGTGCGCCTTATAGTCCAGCGCACCTTATGGTCGTGAAATTACTGTATATTGATTCTCCCACCCCCAAAACAAGATCTAGATTTTGTGAAGCTAAGTCATAGTAATAAATACACAACCCCCCTCAACCATCTAAAGTGTGTGCGTGTGTGCGTCTGTGCGTGTGTCTCTGTGTGTGTGTGTCAATATTCAGTTATTTAGAAGACTTTATTTAATTTTAGTTATCACTAAGAGATGAAATCCCAAGTAGGGTTCTGCTAGCGATTTAGGATGCTAAATCCATTACTTACCTACAACTTTCATTAGCTTAACTGGCTAGAGAAGTGTCCAAAGATATGCTTGTGCTTAAGGCTGTCTTTTTGTTTACTAATAGCTCATCTTAATGTCATAAAGGTCAAAAAAGTGTATTGTAGAGGGACTGGTTATAAGAACACTACTATTTGACAATACTTTTCCTCTCATAAAATTAAACCCTAACTGGCCTTATACATTATGTTTATTCAAAACAAGCATTTCAAGAAGTGTTTATTGCAACCATGTTAAAGACAGTCCATTTTGATTACTTAACTGTGTTCCCAAGTAAAAAAAAAATAATTATTAGTTCAGTAAATATCTGTATTTGTCCATTCACCAGTAAACTCTTGTTCATTGCAGGCAGAACAAACAGTGAGCCAGGACTCTCTGAGAGGATTAGCTTTTCAGGCGTGGTAGTCAGTGGCTCTTGGAGAAGGTACTAGCTACTGGGCATAAATAAAATTGTTGAATGTTTTTTGATCCTGAAGTCCAATTATTCCTGCTGAACATCACAGTGTACATGAATCTTCACTAAAGAAAATATCAGTATATGTAAATATTACTATAGTTCTTTAAAAAAATATAAAAGAAAAAAAACAAACAACAACAACAACATGACATCTAATTCCAACCATTCTGCCACAGGCAGGATCACTTTCTGCTAGAGCAGGTTGTTCAGAGTCCCATCCAACCTAGCCTTGAGTACTTCCAGGGCTGGAGCATCCACAGCTTCTCTGGACAATATGTTCCAGTGCCTCACCACCCTCTCAGTAAAGAACTTTTTTTCTAACATCTAACTTAAGTCTACCCTCTTGCCATTTAAAGCCATTACCCCATGTCCTGTCACTGTATGCACTCTTCATCTTTCCTGTAGGCTCCTTTCAAACTTCATCTCAACCAAACTTCATCTCTATACTCTTCCCATGTTACCCATCCTTGTTTCCACTGCCTGTGCATTTACTTCTTTCCCTTTAATTTTACCAGAAGTTCACTACCATAATATAAATGGATGTAACTAGTATGGATATCTGTCTTTGCTGGTAGAATGATTGCAGTTTATATATTGTAGAGTGGTAATATTTATCTTGTTCTATAATGGTTGAAATGGTAATATTTTCAGTCTCTCAAGCTGTAGAAATGTTGCATTTCCATCAACTCGGTAAGTTTTTAACACCATAAAGAATACAGCTAGGAAAATGTCTGCAAATCCCAAAAATGTGGAATTTTCCATTAGCTTGTTTTATAAACAATGATATATTTTGTGGGTTAAGTTTCGAATCTCAGGTTCCAAGCATGATTTATATTGAATCCATGTAAAGGCCAAATGGAAGTAAATATCTTCATGTCATTGTTTATTTTCACAAGTGTCTTGGTTTGAGGGTTTTGTGTTAGGTCTATTTCACAGGCGAAAATCATGAAGACTATGTTTCTATCATGATTAAGTATTTTGAAATACTAAACAGCTTAGCACTTGGGTTTGAAATTACTAGTATTTAGCTATCAACCTGATATATGCATATTCTGTGAGGAATAATTTTAATTTCCTTGTGAAATAAGTGTGTGAGAGTTTTTAAGCTACTTCATTAAAGCTGTTTTACTTTTTCCAATAATCTTTAAAGGTTTTCAAATACAGATTACATTAAATATATTTCATATTAAGAGTCTAAATAGAATTTGTATAGGAAAACCAAAAAATAAAATATCTGGAGAAAGAAAAACTAATTACCTGTGCATGTTATATTGTTTTGACAGCATATTGTCCAAGGATGCACTTAATGATAAAACACAGCCTCCCAGAAACAGATCTAGGAAAACAGCAAAAATCATAAAGAAGATGCGGGTTAACATAAGTGGAAAATGCTTTAAGAGAGGTGCCATTACTACAGAAATCGTGCAGAAGAGAGTATCACCATTTACTGGTTAACAAATAGGATTTTAGAGATAGGAAATTTACTTCAGTAGCAGGAAATTTTGCCATTTGAAATTATTGAGTTGTCAAAGCAAGACAGTAGTGTAATAAACACTACTTGTGCCTTTGAAAATCTTGCCCAGGGATTTAAAAAGTGTTTAAGTCTGCTATACAATATTTAATGGAAGTAATAAGTGAATTATATACTATCAACTATAAAGAAGCAGGCATTTGAGAATTTAAGGGATACACATACCAGCTTTGGCATACGTACTTTTGATACAAATATGCAGGAATTGAAACCACATGTTTATTGGGTCCTCTATAGACTTCTGGATAAACAGTCATAAAAGGAAAAAAATTAATTGGCATGGAGAAATTTTCTGAACACATGGAATACATAGAATTCTCTTTCAAGATTAAGACTTGTGAATTTGGTCTTTTTAGTTCTTGCTGTGAGGGACATTTCATAATTTATATTGTGTCCCTTTAAGACTACACTACTTACATTGTAGCACAAGTGTAATAATAGAATTTCATAAACTTTCATTTGGTATTTTTATCTAGTACATTTCTTATATTTTTGATGTCAACAGCCAGAATGGCAATGAAAATTGGGAACTAAAAGAAAATGTCTGCAGAAAAATAGAAATTGCCATAGCAGACTAGTAGTTGTGAGCTTGGGAATTAGACCTTGGATCCAAAAGCATCCTTGAAAAGTGCCACTAGCTTCTTTGAACTACAGCTTGGGTATCTAGAAACCAGTGACATAGAATCATAGAATTATTTGGATTGGAAGGGGCCGAGTAGTTCCTGCCCTCTTGCCACAGAGACACCTTCTACTAGACCAGGTTGCCCAGAGCTCCATCCAACCTGGCCTTAAACGCTTCCAAGATGAAGCATCCAATTTATGCTTTGACCCACTCCTGAGGTGTGATAACTGAGGTTGTTTTTAATACAATAAATGAATAGAATAGAATAGAATAGAATAGAATAGAATAGAATAGAATAGAATACAATACAATACAATACAATACAATACAATACAATACAATACAATAGTGAAATTATATTGAATGACCAGTGTATTTTATATAGATGTATATTTTAGGAAAATTTAATTGCAATGGAAAGGTCTGTACCCATTTTGGTAATTACCTATGGCAATATGACAATATAAAAAGCATGAAAATATCACTTAAGAAAATATACAAAGAAA
>PYHW01009505.1:488332-536367 GCA_013186435.1 Turdus rufiventris
GTTCCACTTTTGTCTTATGGATGTACAATTTTGTCTCAACTAACTGAGAATTAGAGAGCTCAACCAAATTTGGGCTGGGATTTGGTACAAGGATTTATGCATATTTGGAATCATATGAATCAAGGAATATATTTTAACCTTCACAGTTCTGCCTTGGAAGGTTCTAGATTTATGACTACTTGGTTTAATATTTCAGAGACATTAACAAGTGAATTAAATAACCTTAAAAAGCAAAAGAAATTTGGCTTCTTCTGAAATCTTTCTAATTTATTACTGATATCATAAGGAAGAAGGTGGAAATACCATTCAAACTTTAGAAAATAAATTCAATACTGTTTATAAATACCATAGCAATCCACCTTAAAGTCTTTACTGAAGTCACACATTCCACATTCTTAAGGAATGCTTAGCATCTTTACAGAATATGTCATATTCAAAGAAGGCAAAAAAGCCCCATACATAAGAAAACAAAGCCCCCATTTCTCTCCTTTCTCTTTTCAAGCTGGAATTAAGCCCTAATTTTACTATATAAAAGAGGAAAAAAATACATTTTATAACAACAGCAGTGGTTGGCTGTTAGCTTTATTCCAAATAATTTTGTTCTGAGTGTATCTCATTATCTCAAATGAAGATTGAAATGAAATGATATAGAAAGGAAAACAGCTAGAGAATTGGTATGGTTTTTTTGTGTATAGATATATAATGTACCCCTGATTCTGTGATATGTGTCTTTTGAGATAAACCTAATATTAATAAATTATCAGAGAAACAATAATTCCCAGAAGTGTGATTAGCAATTCAATATGCAATACCAGCACATTAGAGATGGAAAGATTATATGCATTGAGCTAATGGATAAAATAGCAGGAAGTGTTGATTCAGAAGTCCCAGAGTTATTCAGACTTTTATGTATAAGTCTTATCACAGACTTCTGTAGAATTTTGATCAGAAAACCATAAAACCCAGTGAAGGAAAAGGTTGAATAATGAGAAAGTAAAGGAGAAATCCATAAAAATTAGAGATAAATATAAGAGATAAATATATTTGCATAACAGTAAAGATGCTGGTTTCATTTACAGAAATTAAAATAGATCAATTTCTTAATTTTTAAATATTTTTTCTTATAGGCAAAATAAAATTATTTTAAAATATAATAAACTTTTCTGACTTTTCTGCAATTTTAACAGAAGGATTATTGTGACCTTGTTGTCTAGATAACCTTTTAGAAAATTTTGAAAATAATGCTTTAAGTTATAAATATTTACAATAACTAGTAATTAAAAATACTGTATTTTTTTCACTGAAATTACTGTAGAGTGTCATTGTTTGCTATGAAACAGATGTCATACTTTCCTTTCAGTACTGCCTCTTTCCAATTAAAAGAAAAATTTAATCAGCTCTGTGTGAAATTTTTAAGAATGGCTAAAGAATGTTAAGGGAATCCAGTCATATACCACTTAGATATGTGTTTGAATTCACTTCTCAAAAAACTCTCACAGGATGCATGTCCTATTCAGCATTATGAAATACAGCTACCTGGAACACTACTGCATTATTGTCTCAGTGCTTCTTTAAAAATATTGTGAGTTTCTCTGCTTCAGATTCTTAAATATAGAGTGAGGACATGCTCACCCCTTGCTAATGGTTATCAATGCACAGGTGACAGGATTAACTGGAAATGGTGGTGCACCCTTTCCATGATTCTATGAGCATTCTTCCACTTCTCCACAAAACTCTCTCACTCTTATCCCTACCTAGAGAATATTCCCCACTTACCAGAATGCTGGGTGGGTCCTTTGGCTGACATGCTAACATGTCTCAGCTCACTTTTATGAGGATCTCTATCTCTCTTACAAGTGGGATGCTTATTCTGAGAGTGGTTATTTGATGGTCTCCAACCATTTCACTCTATTTTCTCAGACATTCAAATCATCTTATGAAATGTGGCCAACTGTATTTGGGTAGACAACATTAGTGAAATAAGGGCTACCAGGAAGCAGTGTTCTAATTTAGACATAACTTAATCATCAGGTGAACTATACTCTGAATATTTTTCTCTGTTTTACTGCAAAGAGCTCATAGAGGAGCCCAAACCTGTCCATTTAATACTAAAATTAAAAAAAAAAAAAAATAGAGAGAAGAATAAAGATTGATTGATTAGTTGCTCTCTGGGCTGTATCGGCTCTGATACTGTGCAGACACATTATGGGGACTCAAGCTGTTGAGTGAGTAGTGAGAAAGTCTTCTTCAAGATAGGAGAGTCACAGGTATAGCTGATGGTAGGACTGGTGAGAGGCACCTTTCGTACCTGAAGGATTCATCAAAGAAAATACCAGCAGGCAAGATCTAAAACCCTAAATCAACAAAGACAGGTTGGCCCAGAGTATGGCTTGGTCTTGTCCAGAACTGATTGGAGATTGCTGGTGTCAGGTCATGCCTGGCCATCAGCATCCCGAACAGTGCTGGAGGCACACAAACAGGCTTTTCAAAGTACACTTTCAATTTTACTGGAGGTAAATTACTGATAGCAAGAATTAACTAAGAAGATTAATAAAGCAGTAAAAGTTAACCTTTAAAAGATTACTGAGAGTGTTTTCTTTAGACCAACTTCTATATTAAGATATGTGTTGGCTTTCTTGTGGATGCATATTTCTCTCTCATTCTAGTTTGTTTCTTCCTAGACCTAAGACAATTAAACAATTATGCCTTATCTTGAATTCCCTTAGTTGGTTTAACTCTCAATCCAAAGCTCCTGTTAGGAGGCATCTTCAGTGAGGGGAGGGATTCAGTGGCCATAGCTTCTTTATACAACTTTACCATAATGCCCAAAACCCCTGCACAACCATGTTTAAGCTGTGAACCATAATATTTTAGGGTGTGACAGATATTCAGCATGAACAGACAATGACATTATTGGCCCTGTAACCCCAAGCCAATGTTTTTTAGTTTCTTGATATCTAAAGCCAATTAGTAGTCAATAATCTAAACTGCATTATCAACATTTTACTTTCCTGCCCTTGGTGTACTAGAAGGGAATGTATTTAGAGCTGCTCTCTCATTTTTTTCTTTCCCAGACATACCTGAATCATTAGAGTTCAGTAGATAAAATCCAGAGCCTTTGGAAATCCTCCCCCAAAAAGAAAACTTCTTGGTTTTGTTGTTTTGTTTTTGTTTTTTGTTTGTTTGTTTGTTTGTTTTCAAATGCCAGAATCATTTAATGAGTTGGATAGATGGACTAAAGATATCTATCTGAGCGTGTTTTTAGGAAAGCTTCACCATATGACTATTTTAAAATATAACCAAACACTAAAAAATACTGTAGAATATTTATAAGCCATTTATTATACCTTTATATACCAGCAGCTGAGTCCAATTTGTCAACATTTACTAGTATAGATTAATGTAATTTTTGTAATTTTGCTAAGTAATAATTTTTTTCTTTATTTTAGTGTGTAATTAACATTTCACAAAGAATGAAATTAATTTCACTGGATTGGATTATTAAGTACATGACTTACTTGAGTTCCAGTAAGCTACCAGTGCACATTATTTTAGCCAGAAAAAGCAGACAGTAGGACTATTTATTTGTACCCAAACGTAAAAACTTCTATCCTCCTTTTTCATTTTTTATATGGTTAGGTAGCTTTGTTTTCCATTTGATCTTCAAAGCAGACTCACAAATGAGGTCATATTTTGTTATTTCAGAACATAATTCCTAAAAAAACAACATAAAACAAAGCAAAACAAATCCCTATGTTTAAAATATTTCTTTGCAGTTCAGGAGCAATTTAATGCAATAATTTTGGTTCCATTTTGGTAGGTTCCAAGCTTTCTGTTACTTATTGTTGTTCTCAATATTCCCCCACACAATTATTTTCATCAGCAGATTCTGCCTTACTTGTTTTTGGTTGGTTTTTCTGTTTGTTTTTTTTTAACAAAAATCCACTCACAAAATGCAGCAAGACACAATGGATCTCTATTCCACGTTTGCAAAGTAAAATCATTCATATTGTGTCAAATTTATTCTCATTTTTCTACATGTAAATTTTAGCAATATTCACAAAAGATTTTGAGACAGGAGAAAGTAGCAAATATTAAGGTTTGTGTAAGTTAGTATATGTTAACATTGCAGAAGGCATTTATTTTTATATTTTATGCAATGGAAGGCATTTCTTGGTGTGGATTTTTTTTAATGTTTTAATATAACTTGCATATAGATTGACTGTTTCTCATTTATCTTGTACAAGTTTCTACTCCACCTTCCTCCAACGACAGTGGTTATTTGTCCTTAAGGTAAGTTCTGTTATAATCCCATGTTCCCTCTTGATTTTTCCCTTTTCTTTTGCTTTTTTCACTTTCCTGATTGGTAAATATCATGATTCTTCCGGTTAATATTTACTTTCTATTTTGGATTGGAATGTGAAAGAACTCTAGTCTATATAGAAGCTACAGCACATGTTCATGTAGTACAGCTGCCCTTGAAAGTGTAGTTCCCATTTAAAAACATCTATGAACAAAACTACTTGTTACCTATATTTTTATATTCCATTGAACTGAAGAATAGCTAGTACAATGAAACTATAATCATGAAAGGTTAAATATTGTAATTTCTAGGAATTAACACACATTTTCCTCTAGCTAGATAACTTCTTTAAAGCTGAACAGTAGTGAGTCTGTTTCCATTACTTATCTGACAGAGTATATTTAATTTTAAGAGCAGAAAACTCTCCAGACACAAATAGAAAGTAATATTAAATTTTAATACAGCTTTTACTGGTAAAACCCACCTTAAAATGATTATTTTTCATTATGATGCATTGTTATTGCTATTGCTTTTAGCCTTGCTCTTCCCATTGTTTCAGATCTTCTTATCCTTGCCTGAAAGAAAGAGAGTCTCTCAGTTTGGGGCCGACCTCTGCTATTCACAAATTCACCTTCTGGTTTTCTTCCACATAAGAATTAAGTGTTTTGGGATGTATTTAATAGAGGACAAAACTAAAAAGTGACAGTGCTGACTCTGTGCCAGTTTGACACATTACTCAGTCATTAGAGCACTCTTAAATCTTACTTAAATACTTTGACAAATTGAACAAATTTTATGACACATTCCCTGCCTTCTGCTGTGAGTCACATGTAGTCTTTCCTCTTGATGCTGTTACATTTGATATTTGGTGACCTGAATGTAGAACATTATTACACCATAGAGATGAGGTCATTAAGACATCAACTTATTTTGAATCCTCTTCATACTTGATTCAGAATAGATTCCTAAATTCAGTTTCTGTAATGTTTAAGAGAAAACTTAACATCAAGTTCTAATTTAATTTCATACTGTGTATTAACCAACAAAATTCAAATTGTGAAAGGTTAATTCATGAATAATAAAACATGGATAGAATGTATATGGAGGAGTCCACCATTGTTGGCTGTAGCAAAGCTTTTGCTAAGTGAAGTCTTTGACATTGTTTCTATAACATCTTTGTAGGTAAGCTGGAAAAACACAGGTTTTTCCTGACAATGGGCCAGTAATGCTCCCTTGGGTCAAAAAAGGCCAATAGAATCCTGAGCTATATTAGGTAGAGCATTTCCAGTGAGTCAAGGGAAATGACCCTTCGCCTCTGCTCAGCACGGGTAAGGTCACAGCTGGAGTGCTGTGTCCATTTTGGGGTGCTCCAGCACAAGAAAGGTACAGATATACAAATCCAGAAGTAGTCCACAAAGACAGTAAAGAGAATGGAACATAAAGGATAGCCTCGCCCAGCCTGGACACAGACAGGGTTGACATATAGACAGTTTTTTCTCAGTTCTGTAGGTGGTCAGAAGTTTGTCTGGTTAAATCCAGATGTAATAAACAATACATATTTTATACAGTTAAGATACCCCTCCAGAGGTGAACATGAAGCTTCTTCAAGGGACAGCTGGCATTCATCAACACAAGATAGAGTAACAACAGGGCTGTGATGCCCTTCACTGTAAGATTACCCAGTCACTGAAACAGCTTGCCCGCAAAGACTGTGGAACTCCACCCCTGATGAAATTCAAGAAAGGAGGATTGCACCAACTGGAGTTTCAACCTAAATTATTCTGCGGACTTTCACGTGAGGAAAGGCCGAGATACTTGAGATGTAATAGTAACTTTCTAAGGATGTTACTAGCTAACTTTTTAATAAGTCTTTATATTCAAGATTTACATGTTCAAAATTCAATTATGTTAATATTCATAAGATTTGTTTTGTTTTATTTTGTTTTAAATTTTGAAGATGAGCATTCAGTTACAAAAAATAAAGCAAAACAAAACCACAAACAAACAAGCTTGCAAATGTCTCTTTTCCAAAATTTCTGACACATAAAGCATACTTTCAGTGTCCTAAGACGTATTCATTACCCCTGCCTTGAAACAGTAGAAACAGATATTTGCAGTAATAGTCAACATTTCTCATTCTTAGAAGGTCTTCTAACTGAGTAAGTCCCAACTTATAGATAATTACATTGTTTCTGGTTTTATCCTTTCCTGCATAAAAATAAAAAATTTCAGTGAGAAGAAAAGCATTCAAACTTATTTATACATTTCTTAGACAGAATTCTCAATCATTTCCTAAATCTTGCCACTTCTAAATTTGGTAAAGATACATTTGTCTGCAATCACACTTTCTAGAGCTTAAAAACTAAAACTAACATTTCAGCTAAAAGTTAGCCAGCCTTCTGTTCTACATATGATAGTCTTTAAGATTTACACAATAATGAAATTTCACTTTTGTTCAATAGGATCACACTTTGTTTCAGTTTATCACCCATCATACTTTTTGAGCATTTTCTCCAATTGGTTATTTCCATTTTCCAGTTGTGATTTTGATATTTCTTGATCGAGCACAGAACTTTCTCGACGTCTCTATTGGATTTAATTGATTGATTAGTGATTATTGATCAATAATGATTATTGATAATTATAGGTTTTAAATAATTCATCCAATGTAATCAAGACTTTAAATTCTAGTTTTGGCCTCAGAAATTGCAACCATTTCCAACTCTGAGCAGCAACAGGATTTTCTATGTCTCCTTTTTATTGTATTATTTAAATAGTTCAAGCAATTATTTAATTGAACCTGCTAGATGTACTGCACTTCATGTGGAATGTTCTGCTAGTTTTCCACTGAAACACTCTTAACTATTCTTCAAAGTGCATGCCTTAAGTGAGCTCTACAGTCGTCTTAGTGCTGTGCCACCTAATTTTCTAAGTCTAATTATGAAGATGCCATAAAAGACAAAATGTCAACCAGACCAAGGAAGTCACATTTTTCCTTTTCCTTCTAAAAACTAAACCAGAAATTTTGTTGAAGCAAGGCTTAAAACTGTTTGGCTTGATTTGCTCTTGACAAATATATCAGTATAAGTATTACTAAAACACTAAGCCAGCCCAAACTTGTCTTAGGATCTTAGAGAACAAACAGCCCTGTAAGCAGGAAACAGATGCATGATCTCTGCTTTATGATATTTGTGTGTTAAATATAGTACAGAAGATAACAGATCCACTCAGACCAACCTGAGAATATTCAGAAACAATAAGACAATATTGGTCCGTAAGAAAAGGAATGATGTGTGTGCAATAACAGTCAAAACATAATATTCTTTTTCTGCCTATGGATAGATACTCATTTTTATAATACATACTTGCTTTTATTCAAAAATATCTGCATATATTTTTAGTATTTTTTTAAACTTAAACATACTCCCCAATCTTTGCAGCCCAAAGAACTGCTGCCAAAATAATTTGTCTTCTCTGTCATTCTGCCAATCTCCCTCCCTATACCATTTGAAATATATCAGTAAATTCCCATTATGCTCCAAGTCAAACTTACATCAGTTACATGGTTAGATTACTCCACATTTCTTAACACCTTGTCTTTACTTCCCAAAATGCTGCTCAAAGGATGGCAGCATTTTTTGTATCTCTGTATTTCTATAGCAAATGTTACTTGACAGGATCAAGATTTCTAAATATATATGGGGAAAAATGTCAAAAGTGAAGCACTTGTCTTCAGAAGAATGATCCAAATTGTCTATTTTTTTAAATTTATTTATTTAGTGGAAAAGGGCTGCCGCTCCTTTGTGCCTCCAAAGCATATTATTTAGATTTTCTATTTTCCTTTGTGCCTCCAAAGGATATTATTTAGACTTGGGTTTTTTCTGTATTTATCTGAAATCCTACTCACCAATATGAAATATGCTCACCAATTTTTAATGACTGAAATTATTTACTAGTGATCAAATATAAATAGATTTGTGGTTTTACCCCAATAGAAAGCTAAGCACCATAGAGCACCTCATTCCCCCCTGATGGGATGAAAGACAGAATCAGGAGAGTAAAACTGATAAAAGAAGTGGCTCAAGATAAAGACAGTTTGATAATTAATACACAAGTTGCACACATGAGCAAAGCAAAGCAAAGCAAAGAACTCATTCGCGACTTCCCAGGCAGACAGGCAGGCAGGTGTTCAGCCATCTCCAGGAAACCTTATTGATCCAAACATCCTATTCTTCTCTCTTCTTTCATCAGCTTTTATTGCTCAGCACTATGTGTCATATGGTAGGAATATCCCTTTGGTCACTTGGGATCCTCTGTCCTATCTGTGTCCTCTCCCATCTTCTCATGTACCACCAGCCTCCTTGCTGGTGGGGTGTTGTGAGAAGCAAAATGGTCTTGAAACTGAAAACTGCTTAGCAATAAATAAAGTATGAGTGCATCATCAACACTGCTCTGGTCACCAATCCAAAGCATAGCACCACACAAGCTTCTATGAAGAAAACTAACTCTATCCCAGGCAAAATTAGTAGAGCTCGATCTTATCTGTTAACCTTCAAAGCATGTGCAGAAGTTATTCATATTACTTCTTGCCTCTTCCTTCTTAGTTTTCATATAACTCTTACTTTCCCTAAAGGATAAATTGCACTTTAAAACCTCATGAATTACATATTCTTTCTTAATGTGAAAGGTTCTAAGCCTCGTCTCCATAATCCTGAGCAAGGCATCTAGTCCTTTGGCTCACATAAGACCAGAATCCTATGTCATATGGATTTGAATGCAGTCATAGTCTAAATTGTTCCTATTATTCAGATTCATTATGGACTTCTTCTCTACAATAATTAAGATCATTGATTAATATGCGCATTCAATTCAGGAAGCACTTTACATGTGGATTCTGCATTTCCTTTCCATGTTTCAGGTTTAAATACACCAAAGCCCCATGTCCTTCTCAAAGCAGTTCACAACTTTATTCAGTTAGACCTTTAAAATGTCCAAGATTTATATATATATTTTTAGGCAAGTGGGTAATTTATGGGCAATTTTTGAAGATTCTTGTCGTGCACTGATGTGCAATGATTGCTGTGACTGTATGTTTTTTTCTACCCACATATATCATTCTGGCCTCCTTTTCAGGAGGATGTTTTCACCAGGTTACAAGTAGTGTAAGGAAATTTATTTATAGTGACTTATAGTGATATAGACAAAAGATTCCTAAATCTTATTAAAACATTTTATTTATAGTGATTTATAGTGATATAGACAAAATCTTATTAAAACCTATTTAAAAAAAAAAAAAAAAGTAAATACCATTTCTTCTCTGAACTTCAAAGCCTATCAAATTGACCTCTAAGTATTTCTAATCCTAGAATGTGATAAATGCCATTGAACCTGTAGCTGCACTGTGACTGTAGGGAATCTCATAAAATAACCTTTGTGATGGCCTGACACATCCAGAAACATATCCATCTTGCCCAGGTAAGAGGTACCAGAAACATTTAATAGTCATTTAAATGTTTTAGAATCAACAGTTTTAAAGAAGGTATTGTGATCCTTTTTTTCCGTTTAACTTAACTGAGATTTAATGGATATACTAGGCTGTGGCATCATCTAGATACCAACACATGATTATTCTCATTTTGAAGTATCAATATATTTAAATATCTTTGTTAGAAACTTTTGTGTTTGCTAGTGTTGCAGTATCTGAAAATATCCTAGTCTAAAGCAGACTGATCTTTCCTGTAAAATGTTCCATATGAAAATATTATTTTCTGCCTAGTCTGCTTCAGGTCAGTTCATGTCCTTAAGCTGTGAAGGGGATCATTAAAACAGTATGATTAAGGTTTTGTTCAACTTGGGAAGTAGTGTAATGTGATAGATAAATGTACTACAGCTGGAGGAAGGAAATTAGTTGTGTTAAGGTTCTCATATCATCAATAAGGATGTGGCCAATAAAATGCTATAGATGAACCCATGCAGAATCCAGTCTTCTTAGTTTAGATGTTGTGGTGATGGTCCATCCTTTCAGTAAAATTTCAGCAGAATCATTTAGATGCATAGTAATGATTTATTTTCAGACTAGGAAGTGGGAGTTTCAAATCCGTAGTGATTTTCAGATTAGAATCTGTTTCACAAAAGTTATTTTCTCTCTAGGTTCATTCTTCATAATTTGCCTTTACGTTTTAATACTGTTTGTGTAAGACTATGCTTTATAGGAGCTGGAGAAGAACAATGGAAATTGTAATGATAACCTAAATGTTGTGCTTATGTAGGAAAAGAGCCTGAAATTCAGTCCCTGCTTATTTTATGTAAGGGTTGTAGATCCTTCTTACACCTGGTAGCCAAATTTGCTGAAGGCTTAGATGGAGAACCTTCACATAAGACACGTTATCGTTTACTTAGTTAAGTAGAAGCAGACCAGGAGCTGGCTCAAGTCAGAAGTTAAAGAAGTCACAATCATCAGCAGATGCTACAACCTTTAAGAGATAAGAAAAGAAACACGCCACCCAGAGATGATGAAAAAAGCCAATGAAGAAAGGAAGGACCACTGACTCCAATACTACTCTTGATCTGAATTCTTGTGTGATGCACGAGGAGCTTCAATTTAATTGTATAATAGCTGATGCCTTTCTTTGTTCAAAGTCCCTATGGAGGAACATAGGTCAAGCAGTAATGCTGCTGGTCTCATGGTAACTTCCACAGTATAATGTTGATCTAATGTTAAACAAAAATACTTGAGTCCCAGAACTGGGTTATCTCACCCATTCCCTTCTTCTTCCCTATTTCAGCTGAATTTTAAATTCTCCTAGTTTATTTCTTCCTTTTTATTTTTCCACTCTCTTTTCTTCTTTCCCCCTCCCCCTGCCTTTTTTTCGCTGGTTGTACACCTGCACTCCTCAAAACTGGGGAAGAAGCAAATGCACATTATTCTGAAACTGGGTTTCTGACCCTGTGTATAACTAAAATCCAACTATGTGAACAGACAGGTAAAGCTTAAAAGATTTTGTAAGATTTAGTAATTTTCTTTGGAGATCGTGGTCCACAGTGAGTTTTGTAGAATAATAGTGTAAAAAAGTCTTAACCTAACTCATTCTAAATTGGTGTATTTTTCTAAAAGAAAATATGAGAATTTAAAAAAAAAATTCAAGAATACAACAATCTTCAGGAAGTGTCAGGACTCAAAACTTTATCACACAAAGGAACTCCACATTTCTGAATGTGTACTTTACTAAGATCTGTATACTGAGACACTGAAAAATCAATGATGCTGAATATTCTATGCAAAAAAAATTCATTCTTATCAGTAATGACCACTAAATTTGAAAAAAAAAGAAAAATACTAACACAAAAGAAGAATTTTCTAGTACTGACATATGAATGTAATAACATCTTGTTCTTTTTGAAAGTGTTTTTCAAACATTTACGTAATTCTTTCGCAATGAGACAGCTGATTTGAATTAATGTATTTGCAACTTTTAATTTATAGACTTTATAGAATCCCAGAGTTTAATGGGAAAAGGGCAATCAGAACATACAGGCAATCCTCCTATACATCACTGAGTTTCAGCAACTTACGTTATGAAAGTGATTATGCACAAAGTTTGCAAAGTAGAATATTACCAATTCTTTCAGATGCATTTTAGAGAATGTTGACAAAATTCAAATAGTCTCTAAATACTTGGCAAGGTAAAGAGAGCCTTGAATAATAAACCTGGAGTAGTAAACAGTATAATTATGAGGGAAATCCTCTGCAGTCTTACTGGTAGCTAGGTAGATTTTCTTTTCCTGTGTTATACAGCATCCATTTTTGTATTTCTTTGATATCACTAATCTGAGTTTGGTAATAGATTGATATTTTTACTTGTTATTATTTGAATGAATCTGTGTAAATCGAGGTGAAGATTCAATTAGGTTTAGAAAATCCTGCAATACCTGCTGATTACAGTTATTTTTAACAATTTTTCTGATAAATTTTCAAACACTTGTGAAGTTTGAATTACAATAATTCACAGGAAGATATTGACCTTTTGTCTCTTAACATAAGAATGTTCTATTGATGGAATAATAGGAACACATAATGTGAACTGCATCCTGCAGTGTATCAAATGCAGTATAACAAGTCAAAAGAGGAGGGTAACAAACCATGGGAGGGCTGGAAGAAATGTCTCACTAGGAGTGGTTTAGGATTCTGTGTTTTTCTGATTTGGAGAAAAGGAAGGTCACACATGACCTTTTTGCTCTGTACAGTTTCCTGAGGAGGAGAAGAGGAGTGGGAGGTATATACTTGTCTCTTCTCCCTCTGATCCAATTTAAGGACAGTTCAAAGCTGCATCAGGGGAGAGTCACACTAGATGTTAGGAAACATTTCTTTAATGAGGGGGTAGTCAAATCCTGGAACAAGTTTTCTAGAGAGGTGGTCGATACCCAAGGCCTGGGGAATTTGGACAATGCCCATAGCAACATGATTTAACTTTTTGTCAGCACTGAATCTTTCAGGAAGTTTGGGTTAGATGATCACTGCAGATATCTTCCAACTAAAATACTCTCTCCTCCCCCCCTTCCCCTCTTGTCATCCTTTTTAGATTTCACCCACTGATTTCAGACCATTTTTTCATATTACTAAGTTAATTTTTAATTTCAAAACTACTCTTCAGAGAGCTTGCACTCCCTACTGTTTCATGTCATTTGGAAATTTTTAAGTGTGTTCTCCAGTTCTACCAAAACTACGGCTGAAAATACTGAACAAAAGAAATTCCTGCATAGGTCCCTGTGAATCCCCACTAGAAAGACAGTCTGATAACCTAAATGTGAAGTTATTTTCTTGATTATGCATGCACCTTCTTAGTTATTTTACCTTCTTCTTGAGTATTTTTTCTTGAAAATGCCATTTAAACTAAGGTTCTGCTAGTCAAAGTAAAACAGTTCTATTACTTTTTTTATGAACTCTGCCAGGTTTTCTATGAAAAGACTAAATTAATTTAGTTTGACACGGTCAATTCTTGACAAATCCCTACTTGATAATAGGTTATTTAACTAACAGGCTTTTTCTCATTTTCCACAATGTTGACACTAAATAAACTTGCTATTAATTAATTACTGAGTTCTTATTTTCTTACTTTTATTTATAGATCTAATACTACTCCTAAACCTGCTGCAAGAGAAGAGCTGGGCAATCATCACTGGTGGTAAAAACAATATTTTAAGTTGGGTATTTAAATGCCTCAGCTTCACCAAGGCATCTTGCAATCTACTTTTTGTAGTAATTGCTTCTTGCCTAATTTTGGTCAATGTTACTATCCTACTGGCCAGTCACAACCCAGTTCTTACATTCTAGAGATCAGAACATCATAACTGTTTCATTGATCTTTTCTGTATCATCTATTTTTTAATTTTACTTCACAGTTAATTAAGGTCCTTACTGTTTAGTTTATCTTCTTATCTACTTACATTCTCTTTATTTTACTCTACATAAGTTGTAGCTCATCTGTCAAACTCTAAGCTTCTTATGTGCTTGTTTGATACATTTAATTCATTTATTTAGTATAACTCTATTTTTATTTTTCTATTACTACGTTTTATATTCAGACAATTAAAAGAGTTGGTGACACAAAAGTTTCTTACTACAGTCCCTAACTTTATTTGCCACTAAGAAAAATCTACTGAATTCTCTTTTGAGTCATCTTTAGCGTTTCTTTTATTTGGGCATAAGTCAAGGAACAAGTTACTGATATGATGCAAGAAGATCTAAAATTACTGAATAACATTCTGCATCTCCATGACCTTGGTTGTCCTTGATTATAATCAGGCAAAGCAACAAATCGTTCAGAGAATGAAAGAATAAGAGATTTACCACGAAGGATGACTAAAGCAGTTCAGAAACCATGAAGAGACTGCCATGTTACAAAATTAAATTTATATTTATTCAATGGTATGTTTTCAATAATTCTTTATATTCAGAAAGATTCCTCTGCTAACCTTTTAAAAGTATTGCAGTGGGAATTTCGCATCATTCAGCTATTTTGTATTGCACCCTTAAAACCTCAAGTGAAACAAAGGTAGTTTATATATATAATCTTTTTATGTTCTCTGGTATATCCTTTTATGCCTATCCATTTACTGATATTCCTATAAAGCACAGTGTGTTCTAGCAAAAACATTAAGGGCATACCCTGTTGTGTAGTGGTAGCTTTATTGGTTTTGGCTTGTGCTTCCAAGTCAGCAAATGGTTGTCGAGATATAGTCATGTTTTCTATTGTTCTGAAGAGTAGAGATGAATTTGATTTAGGTTATTCATCAGATCTATGCTTTTTAGTTGTTTTGGGGCTTTGAATTCAGGAGATTTTTATCATCTCTTTGCAACTTGGTATTCAACTCTCAAAGGCAGGGAGCCATCTTTAAAATGCTCAATTTTAGTCTAAAATTCACACTATCAATTGAATATGTCTCCAGACTACTGATGGTGTTGATCATTGATTCTGAAAGGGAACCTCAGTGCCTTGTTCATGTCTGAGCTCTAGAAAAGTGGCATTTGGACGTATAGATCTGAAGTTGAATAAGTTCCTACTTCTTTGTTGCTTTGGAAAGCAGCATGTTTTGTATGACATGAGTATTATACCATTTTCTGGAACTCTAATACCATGAATGACTAAGAGAATAGGTTGGCACAGCAGCATTCCTGTCTCCTACATAATTAAATAAACCATAACAGTCTAGTGAAGTTCTAATTTTGTTTGGCTTTGAAATCCCCAGTATGAAAGAGATTCTTATGGTCAATCTTTTACATGTGTGAGCGATTTCTAGAAGTACTTTTCATCTCTTTCTTTTTTGCCTTTACTCATCTCAGAATTATGTTTAAACTATCTAGGTAATAAAATATTGTTTATACAAACTTGGTAGAATGCCCAGATTTTATAAAGGTCCCATATATTTTCTTGTGTATGACAAAGAAATAAGTTTTCGTAAGACGTCACCTAGATAAATATACATTTTTTACACTTTTATACATTACAAATATTTGATTCTTCTATATATCATTTTCCCCTCCTGATTTGAGAGAAAAAAGATTATCATAAAACCACAAACAAACCAAACCCAAACTCCTAGGTTTTCTTTTACTTCAGATTAGAAAGTACTTCTAAGAAATTTTGAATTACACAGAAATTGTAATTAGGTGGAAAGAAAAATCATTGTGTTAGGTTTTTCAACAAGAAAAATACAGAACTTAGTGTAATAAGCCATTTCACATGGAGAGGGCAATTGAAGTAAATGGAAAAGATCTTAGACTTGCTAGCAACCAAAAGCTCACTTTAGGCAAGTGCTGTTCAACTATAACAGTTCCAATTGGCCTAAACAACATGAAAAATCAGAATTGATTTTGTTTTAGAAGATACAGAAAAATAATAAATCCAGAAAAAAATCTTCCCAGACAAGCAAATAAATTGTAAAGTAGGAAAAAAAAGTAGTGTTTGTTTCAAATTTGATTTGAGTTGGAAAAATTTTGAAAATAAATCAGTTTCCTCTAATTTAAGCATTAGGGTAAGGTATTTGTACACTTTTAACCAAAAGAAGTTACAGAATTAAACATCTTCAATTAATTAACAAGGGTATTAATTTTAAGTCACGCTCTTTTTTTTGTCTCTTTTGACTGTGGTTTTTTTTTTTATTTGTCCCATTCAATGAGAGCAACTGTCTATATTATTATTATTATCATTGTCATTATTATTATTGCTATAGTTATTATGTGTGTATTTCTCTTAGGCTGTGAACTAATGTGGGTAATATCAAAGCTACTACAACTCATCCACTATGTGAAATTTTTAAAGTATAGTACTAAACTCATTAGTTTCTATGGAAACAGTTGCTGGTTTATAAGACATAAAGAAGACTATGCATTTACAGAAATGAACATAAAATAATATGAACCTGACAGATTCAGAAAAGATACTCCTGTCAGAAAGATGCTGGAACATCCTTTTATATCGGAAAGAATGTACTTCACAGTCAAGGTTAGAAGAGTTGGTAGACAAAGGCTGAAAGAACAATGGAAGATATGGAACAATTCAAGCATAGAGATTTGTAGTGATCACTGTAAGATTACGTGTAATATTTCACAAAGTGGAAGTACCTGCTCTGTTCCTTTTTAAACTATGCAAACTGAATTCTCATATTAATTCACCAGATTTCACACAGAAAATGGCAGTCCAGTGTCCTATAATTATAATTCTGGCAGTTAGAATAGTATTCCAAAAAGTGAGATTTCTTACTAAATATATTATTTTGCTTATTCATTTGCTCATTTACACCTATCTTTCCCTTTAAAATCATCCCATGTTTTTATATGAAAAATGGAGAGTAAGGTTCCAGGTGCTTCCCCTGAGGTGAAATCCCAGAAAGAGTTTTCAGGAATATCCCCTCAGAATGTAGGAGCTGTTGTTCTGAACCAACAAACAG
Source organism: Turdus rufiventris (assembly GCA_013186435.1). Classification (NCBI taxonomy): domain Eukaryota; kingdom Metazoa; phylum Chordata; class Aves; order Passeriformes; family Turdidae; genus Turdus; species Turdus rufiventris. Next base: position 505,083 of record PYHW01009505.1, read on the forward strand.
AGATAAGTTTAGTAATCAGGAGTTATTCTTGAGTAAACAATTTAAACTTTAATCTATTGAGAAAGTGTATACTACCATTCATACCACTTCATGTTAAGGAAATTATCTATACCTGTAGGGAAATTCCTTCTCAGTAGTTTATTTAAAATTCAATGACTTCAATTCAGCATGATTGGATGTGCATACTGCATTGAGTCTCACAGAGTGTAGATGAGATAGATATCTTTCTGTTTAAAGCAGTCGAAGATTTACAGTCAAGGTATTTCCAAGTCTCTTGAGAGGGCAGTGTTTTTCAACTTAAGTTGCAGAAAAACCATGTGCAAAGTATATTTCTGTCCCGCCTCCAAAATATTTACAGACACAAAACCTCATAGACAGTTTCAATCTTTTTTAATTCCTCGTAAGTACTCATTCTAAACATTATTTTCCCCATAGATGAAAAAAAGACTATTTATGTCCATGAAATTGAACTTGTTTCTATGGTCACCGGAATTTTGACAAAACAATTCATGCAGCACACAGAGTAAAATCTATTCAAAATTATTAGAGTAAAATGTTTTTAGGATTTTATTATTCTCTGGCTTAGTTATCCCATTGTTGCCATACAGTTATGTTTCTTAATTCTATTCCATATTAATTTTATAAGCTAAATGCAAATACTTGGCATAGAGTATTTTGAAATTTCTGACCTAACTCCTGTTGTGTTATACATAATTTTCTTAAAGCCCTTTTTCTCTTCTGAGTGTTTCATTTTCTTTAAATCTTAAACTGAACTGAATTATGTATACATTGCTTAAAATACAGTATTTTCTGTTTGTTTGAACATGCATCACTTCTGTATCTAAGTTTAGTTATATTGATGTAATATGTGTAGATAAATAATAATGCTGAGCCAACCCCCAGAAATGTACATTGAGAAAAACTGACTATCAGCTTTTCTTGACCACATTTCATTATTTTCAGCTTGCCCTTGGAATTGCTGTGGTATTCACTGTAGTTTTTCCTAATGGTTTTATGCTAACAAGTTTTCAGGTCAGACAATGAAATCATTAGGCAGTTATTCTCCTACAGATCTCTTCTACCACTCAAAAATGGTATAAAATTTTCATATTTCATAGGAATATTAGAAGATATGATTAATTTAAAATAAACTTTTTAAAATGGGAACCTAAAATTAAAATAAAAAACATTTTGCAATCTTAAAACACAGACCATCATTAAGGCACATAAACACTTTACTGATTCATATTCATATGATTCTGGATCCAATATCAGTGATTCCATTCCCACCTTAACATTAAAAAAGTGCAGGTTAAGGGAACTTCCTCTTTAACCTGACAGTTTCATTCTGCTACACTTAGCATTATTCATGTGCTGCTTCATGAACTAGATCTGTAAGTACATGGTTTCTGAGAATTTATTATTTTGTCTTATTTTATTTTATCATTTAGTTTAGTTTAGATAAGTTTTACTAATTTTTATTGCATTAATTTTTGAATTAAATTCCCTAGCTCCAGAAAAAGTAAGGTAAAACAAGGGCAGATTGAAGAGCAGTTGTCAGTTATGCCCTATTACGGAAAACAGGCAACTTCAGCATAATTCAAGTACATTTATTCTTAGGGAAGAATCCTGGTATCATTAGCCTTAGAAACCAAGGAGTAATTATTTGTAATTGCTTCACGGATCAATCCCACCTTCATGTTCTAGCAAGTAGAACATTGAGCAATTAAATGAAGTATAAGCTTTACATCATGCTTTAGCTGTGTGATTTTTTTCCTACAAGAGCAGGATACAACACTTCAAACTACATGAAAAAGGAATTTTCTAGAAACAAATATGTAAAATAGTCAGAGACGAGATTAAACAGGAGGAAAAATTTTTCAGCAGGGTGAGCAAGCATAAGTTTAACTTTTTAGGTTTTCTTAATGACAAACAGGGATTCAGACATCTCTCTTCCCCTTTCCATTTTGCTTTTATTTAGATAAGGAAGTGTTACTCAGACATTCAGACTTTCAGTCTCTGTGTTTGTTTTCCTCCAACTCACTTTCCAAGTTGAAGAAAGGGTAGAGAAACCTGACATTTTCATAAGAAAGTGGATTTGTTTTTGTAATTTTGCAGAAATCGACACTGAAGTACCATGACTTCAAAATTCCTCAAATGAATAGGGCTACAGCAGCCTCAAGCTCATTAGTCATTAGAAACCCTAATTCTGGGTGTACTCTCCTACAAACATTAATTCTCCCAGGCAAATAATTAGGTTGATTCATCCTCAATGTTCACTGTAATTCAATATGAATAGACTATTTGTCTAATATAGCAAATTCTATCAGGATTCGGAACCTATCATCTTTTAAAGATGGCCTTCCTCATTTCTCTAAATCACTATGATGTATTCCTTATTCTTTTTATGTCTTTAGCTCATAACTTCCCTTCCAGAGTCATTCCCAAATATTTCATATTCCCTCTCTCTCCCTATACTTCCTACAGCATGTTAGTACTTTGGGGTGCTTCTTTTTAAAGGAAGAAAATGTTATATCTTTTTCATGGTGGAAAACATCATCTTTCCAGATTGCAACAGTTTTCATCAATTGCTGATCTCTGGCTCAGACAGAGGTACATTCCTATCTGGCTGCACACATGGGACAGCGGTTAAAACAAGCTGAATATTTTTAAAGTTGGATAATTGCTGATTGTAGGAAAAAAATCGTAAAAGCTAGAAGTCAGATTTTTATTCAGAAACTGTGTCATTTATCACATTTCACAGCAGCTGCAAGTATCTATAGCTTATCTATTTATCTATCTTATCACACTTATTTTCTATTCTACGTCTCCGTGTTTTAAACACAAAAGATAAATACATCTATAAATATGTAGAACACATTAAAAATGTATAACTACTATACACAGCAATATGTGGGTTTTTTTATATAAAGAAAGCTCACACAAATTACTTTAGGCTTGCTCACCTAATTCCTTAAATTTCCCTTTCCTACTGTTTTCTGGTACTTGACATTTTGCTTTTGTTATTAAAGTGTCATCCATGTTGAAATTATTTATGAACTTGTTGTTCTGACATGGTTTTGGTGCCTGACCCTTCAAACTGTTTGTTGTTTGTTTTCTTGTTGGTCTAAAGTACAGTAGTAGTAGTCAGGTAAATAATCCCTGTATTTAAACAAAAAGCTAGAAACTAAAGGTTTCTAAAACCAATATAAAAGTTTCTGACACAAATACAATTGCTTGAGAATATCATATGTAGTTTCTCTACATGTAAGATGAAAAGAGCATTAAAGATGAGAAATCAACTGCTGAATGATTTAAATGCCTGTATTAAAAAACGCCTATATTATTTCTCAAGTAATTTAATATGGTTTCCCTTTAGAATTATTTATTGTGCAGTCTTTATAGCAGTGCTGCTATGGTACTGTTCTACTGCACTGTTGTCACAATAGTTCTAGGAATTTTTTGAGCATTTTCTTCACAATAAAATTGATGTAGAACTTAACATGAGGAGTATTTGAGATATGAATCCCACATTCACAGTGCCTACACTGTGCCTACACTGTACCTGCACAATAATTTCTTTAAACACAAAGGCATTCCATCATCAACTATACTTGTATTTACATCCTTCTCAGACAATAGTTCAATGTGCCCAAGAACTTGGGCTGTAAGGCAAGGTCAGTGTTGCTTTCAGTATTTTGAAAGAAAATTGTAATCCAGTGATGAGATTTGTTTTGGAATGGGGCACTTAATGATTAGGTGTCTTTACATGTATTGTATGCATTTATATGAATTTATACGCACACTAAGTCTATAAATTCTTATTGTTGTCATTGTAGATTTAGCAAACAGTTATTGGATGAGAAAAGTAATTTAATCTAAAAGCTTAAAGGCTTGAATCAGTTGCTTTTATATAGGATGAAGTCTGAGATATATTTTGGCAACTTACCTCACAGTCAGCCGAGGCTTCACAAGCATGATGATTTTCTAAAACATATCTACCAGATCAGGAGAGATTTCTCAGATATTCCAGGACAGCTCAAAATGTCAATACCTGTTTAGGAAGTTTAATCCTTCCCCTAATAGCTGTTAGTCTGATCAGTCTGTAAATATTTTCTACTACATAGATCCTCAGCCCAGCTTCACAGTAGGTTGTACAATTTTCAGTCCTCATTTCAGAGAAATGGTAGTTACAGAGACACACAAAATAATTCTGTGTTTCCTGCGTATTAATAACCTATCTTACTTTATGTAATAGATTAATTATAGGGAATCCTTGATTCTCAGCATCCTTAAGCCACTAAGGAGACTCTTACGGGCATCTGCATAACTTTTGCAAATTCTATTTCACAGAATGGGATCTTTAATTTAGGGAATTCATGCTAATGTTTTAGATAACTATTAAAACATTCCTCCTAAATTAACTGTTTTATATTGTTGATGGAATAAAAATAAATCATATTGATTGTGGGGGCAATGAGGCTTTTGCTTACTTAGTACCAGTCTATGTATATGGAACTTCCTAGTGATTCCATTATATTATATATATGTATGTGTATATATATGTATTTCTCTGCACATGCAGAAATCTAGGTGTTACCTTCAGAAGGAATAATTCACAAAAGCACACAAGGATCACTTGGGAACTTCATTTTACTTGAGTCTCTCTGATGTTTCACCAAGCTTTAAGCTGTACTCAATTATTTTTAATATTGATATTTTCATAGGAAATTAATAGAACGTCACTGCTTATCCTGTCCACTCTTCTGAGTTACCTATGAGGATACTGTGAGAGACAATGTAGAAAACTTAGCTCAAGTCGAGGTAGTCAAAACTCCATTCTCCCCCCATCCATCACCCATGCAGCTCTTTTGATCATAGAAGGAAGTCAGGTTGGTCAAGCATGATTTATCTTCATCTGTGCTGTCTACTACTGGTCACCTTCCTGTCATCCTTGTCAATTGAGACAGCCTCCAGAATAGAGTGCTCCATCACCTTTCCAAGGACTGAAGTGAGGCTGACTGGATAGTAATTCCCTAGGTTCTGCTTTTCCCCCTTTTTGAAGACTGGAGCAATATTTGCTTTCTTCCAGTCCTCAGGTACCTCTCCTGATTACCAGGACCTTTCAAAGATGATTGTGAGTGGTCCAGCTATGACCACTCCCAGGTCTTTCAGCACTCATGGAGGAATCCTGTCAGGGTCCATGCACCTGTAGTGTTCTCTAAAATAATTCTTCTCCCAGGGGGAGTTTTCCTTGCAGCTTTTCTTTACCCTGGTCACATGAGTCAGAGATCCCTGACAGTTGATTGCCAGTGAAGACCAGTGCAAAGAAGACATTGAGTAACCCTGTCTTCTCTGTGTCCTCTTTTACCAGGGTCCCCTCTCCATTTATTAATGGGTTCCCACTGTTCTTCATTTTCTCTTTGTTATTGATGCATTTGAAGAAGCCCTTCCTCTTGTCTTTGACATACTTGGCCAGACTTAATTCCAGATGAGCCTTCACCTTGTCTCATTTAATATGTTGTGCATATAAATATATGCATTGTATATCGCTAAAGAAAATATAATATAACTATGTAAATATCCCTAAAAACCCCATGAAAAATTTTAACAATTTCTAACTTATGTGCACTCCCTGCATCTTGTAGTATGTGTATGCGGCATGGCAGCTGGGCCTTTCTGGCAACAAGGTTAGCACATGAAATTTACCTAACCCTATCAGACAAGAGACTCACCTTTTAGGAGAATAGAGCATCTTGACCTTAACCTCTCAATCACTGTGAAGCTGCAGACAAGACAAAGAGTTGCCCAAATGGGCAGGTGGTGACTACACCAGTGACAGTCAGTTATTTGGTTCTGGGTGACAGAGAAGTGGCCTGTGAGGAACCAGGTGTTCCCTGATGATATGCACCCTCATGGTGCCCAGTATTACTCCAGGAGAGGTATCAGAAGCAAGATCTGAGATTCCAGAAACACCCAAGACACACCACAGAGATCTGTGGCCTAGTCCAAAGACAGTGCATCCCACAATTGAAATCACCTCACAGATGCTCTTGATTTTTGTTCTGAACCTTGACATCTCCTTATGGAACAGGTAAAATGTGTAATTTGTAAAAATTTAATGTATCTGTGATTGATGTGTTTTGGTGACAAATCCATTTAGTCTCCACACTATCAATTTCATCTAAAACTACAATGGTTCTATACTCCTTGAGGCAATAATGCCCTTTATTTTTTGTGGCCTCTCAGAGAATTTGTTTAGTTGCATCAACCTGACAGGTTTCACATAAAGGACAATGATCTAATCCCCTTCTTTAATCATTTGAAAGAGTAGCCAATTCCAGGATGTAGGTTTGCAGTGATTGGGTTAATATGGTTTCTTGACTGTCACTGTTCCCTTAATCCTTTCTTGCCTTTGTGTTTATCCTGATTAGCCTCGATCAGATGAGGCTGTACAAAACCACATGCCTCACAGGAAAAAAGAGTAAAGACTTTTTGACTTTAAATGCTTTAAGTTTATTGTTAGCTACTACAATACAGGATTCTATGAGAGTCAAAGAAGATTTCTTTAACGGATTTCAAAAACAGTTCTTGGCAAACAGTGCTGCCTTTCACAAAATCCACAATTTAGTTGTTCAGAACAGTGGACAGCTCCTCTTCCCTCCACATATGGTTAAATATATTTGCTCCATCTCTCTTTATAGATTGGTCCAATTCAAAATGAACTCAGTTCAAATCTCCAATTATGGATTTTAATTGTAGAACCATATAATAGAATCATAGAATCATCAAATCTGCTGAGTTGGAAAGGGTCCATCAGGATCATCAAGTTCAAATCCTGGCTCTGCACAGGATAGCTCAAGAGTCACACCATGGGCCTGAGAGTATTGTTCAAATGTATCTTGAACTCAGACAGCCTGGTTATGTGACCACTTTCCTGAGGAGCCTGTTCCAGTGGTAAACCACCCTCTGGGTGGAAAACCTTTTCCTAGTATCCAACCTAACCCTTTCCTGACTCAGTTTCATGTTGCTTCTTTCAGTCCTGCCACTAGTCATGAGAGTAAAGAGATTTGTACCTGCCTGTCTGCTTCTCCTCATGAGAATGTTGACCCAAATGAGGTCTCCCTCAGTGTCTTCTCTAGACTGAACAATCCAACTGACTTCAGCTGCTCCTCATAAAGTTTGCCTCCTGACCCTTCACCATCCTCTTGGCCCTCCTCTGGACACTCTCTAATAGCTTAATGTCTTTTTTATATTGTGGTGCCCAAAACTGCACACAGCACATTCACATCTGGTGTAGAGTCCTACACACCAAGAAGGAATGTCTCCATATTGAGGTACAGTAGTTTCTAATACCTTCTTTCCTTCATAGAATCACACAGACTTTTCCCTGTGATCTGTTTGGATTAATTGAGGTTGATTGCTGTTACAAGCCTCTCTTGGTATGATTGATCATCACAAAATGTGCTAATCTTGGCTCACTGTGTTATCTTCCAGAATGGAATGCATTTCATGAAGACCAACGGTTTCTTGTCTGCTGTAAATTTCAATTAGTGATGGAAGGTATGGAAACCACAAATCATTTTACAGAGGAACATCTCCACAGCATCTTAAGTTGAGGTATTGCTCTAACAAGAAGAAAATTCACTGTAAATTGGCTTACTATATACGATGTTAGGTTTTGTGACTAAAAGCTAATCCAATTGAACACAGAGACCTAGCTAGGACCAGATGAACAGTGATGGACCATGAACCCTAGGAACTAGATCTGGTGTTTCTAAAGCCATCAAAGGGCAATGATTAAACCATTATCTCTGGTGTGAAGCACTCCAGAGGGTCAAGGAATTAAAGTCCCTCTTTGAAACACCATACAAACCAAATGGGATTACTGCCTAAAAGGCTCCATGATTTATTATGAAATGAATTTTTTTGGTACTATACAAACCTTAAAATGGAGTGTCTCAGATAAGAACACAAAAGGTGGGGAAAAACATATACTAAGGTGGAACCATGTGAAAACATAAGGAAAATTTAAAAGGAATGGGTTGACTGTAAGTAGGGTCTGATCAAACAGGTCTAAACATGTTTGGCAGAGTCTTATGTTTGATCGACACATTCTGTCCTTCTTCATCATATTTCTGATTTATTTTTTCTGTATGTCTGAGCAACTTGATCTGAGTGAATGTGTTTATCAGCTAGTAAACACCAAGTTGGACCATCCAGGAAGTAGTAAATGAATCACAGTTACCAACATCTGCAGAGAGACAACCCTTCTACCCCAAAAAAGAGTCCAACTGCCTTGGTAGAAACTGAGGATGGGGAAAAATTAAGAACACCACAGTCCTGAGATCTACTCCAGGGCAGAAAAACGTGCTACCACCAGGAAACTCAATAGGGTGAGAGATAATGACCATGTAAGAGGTCCATGGTCTTGGTCAGACTTGAAATTTGTTTTAGTATTTGAGAGCTCTATCAGTGCAGATAAGCTTGTGAATCAGGAAAATGAGGCTGATTGATCCTGATCAGCATAAAAATAAGCCAAACATTGCCACCTCAATATATGCTTGTTATACATGCTTTAGTCAGGAATGTGTCCTGAGCTGCACTGGGGAGAACAGAAATGTATGCATCCATTGTGCAGGGGTAGGGTAACCTTCTGTGCCTAAAAGTCCACACAATTTGACTTTATTTTTTACTGCAGTGAATTAGGAAAGAAAAATCCTCTGAGTCCTGAAGTCTTCCAAATTCAGCTATCCATAATAAAACTTGGTTTTTGTCTGCTGTGAATTCCAGCTTGTGATTCAAGCAATCATAGGTGCAGAGCCATTTTAGGTGGAGGAATCTCCACAATGTCTCAGGGTAAGGTGTTCACTTAACATGAAGAAAAAGCTTTTGTCACTTCACTATAGACCTGACATCCTATCCTGTATTGTGGTGTTACCATCTTCCCAGTACAGTCAAGGGCTACAGAATACCAAAGCTCATTCCAACCAAAGCTGGAAGGACTTGTTAACCTAAATAGAGATTCTATTTGTTTTGGATTTTTGTAAAAGACAGTTCTTATTCAATGAAAAAGAAACTGTTAAAAGAAAGCCATCAGGAGAGAAGCAATGGAAGTATATTATGAAAAAAAAGTGAGATATAATTGAAATATATTTTCTTGTTTCTGAATCTCTTCAGTAAACCACTTGATACATGTGTTGCACATTAACTATTTAAAAACATTATTTATTAAAAATATTAGAAAAATTTTGTGAGCAAATACAGAATCAGTTTGATTAATAAAGAAAATGTTATCACAGAAGCATTACCACCATTTCTGACTGACCCAATGGGTCTATTTAAGACCATTGGCACTGCCAGACATGAAGGAACTTCTCACAGAAGCCACTCATGTACTGCCCCACTGCTACCAAAGCCTGGACATGCAAAGTCAATATAATATCCTTATGTAAGACCCCAAAAAACTCTGCTGCTGGGACTTATAAAAGGGCTTGCAGTTTTTCATGTACTCTGTTTCAGACACATGGAAAAAATACTAACATGATATTTTCAGGAAGTCAAAACAACAAAAAGCTTTACTGGGAACTTCAGAAAATCATAGAACTTTGGCAGAAGTTTAGAGCATCATTCAATCAGCATAAAACACTTCACAAATCATTAACTTAGCCCATTCAACTCAGAAAACTCCAAACTCACCCAATATTAAGTTAATCAAAGCTCCAAGAAGAAAGAATTAGGAGAAAGGCAGAAAAAATATCAAAAATAAAAATTATAGCTACTAATCTTTTTTCCAGTGGTGTTCAGTTGATAGAAATCCCAAGAGGAGGTAGGGTAGAGATACAGGCTTGCCTCATGTCTTGCTTTAAGTAACCTTTGGCTTTCCTGCACCCTTAACCCAGGTGGGACTTCTACTTATTTGGCCACTCTGGTAATGGACTGGGGCTCCAGAAGCAGGTGTGGAACATTTCCTCGGGTTTTCCAGGTATTGGTGGCCACTGCAAGGTTGGGATACAGGCCTGGGTAGGTGGAGTGTGCAGAGCAGGGCATTGCCTCACCTGAGTAAGACCTGACCTGTCCCTTCCTCCATACTAACACCCAAAAGACAGCAATCCTTCCAGTTTTTCAGACCATTTCTTATAGAGAACTTCAGTGTGATGTAGCAAATTAAAAGCATATTTTTGAAGGGCATACGATTATTTGAATACTCTAATGGTGTTACCTTTTATTTCTTTTTAGGTATTTTAGAATGATCAATGACTTTAAATGAATTAATTAAACAATATTGTATCACTTTGCATTTCTTAGGAACAGACCCAACAGTTAGCCAAGCCTAGATGACAGGAAGCAATTTGTCAGTCCAAGTCTGCAGGTCAATAAAGATGAACAAACAAGAGAATTCAATTCTCTGAAAGGACCTCTGATACAGAGGAGCAGCCATAGAGACTAACTTTTTAAAATTTGTTTATTTGTCTAGATTCCAGATACATTGGTGGATATACTTTTGCACATAAACTCTTATCTTCATTGGTTCATATATTTAATCTGCGTCTCTTCCTAAACATCTGTATTTACTGTGTAAAAATGCAAATTATACTCAGTACAGGGTTTATTTGTGTGCAATGCTAGTTTGTTTCTTCACTGAAGCAGTAACTCCAGGGAGATGGAAGTCCACAAAAAAAAACAAGGATTCAGTTTAAGTAGCTTCACTATAGGAAGTTTCAAATAACTCTATTTTAAGTGGGTAAAGTCCATAGATTCACAGATGGATTTGGGTTGGAAGGAATTTTGAAAGACCATCTAGTTTAACTCCGCCTGCCATGGGCCAGGATACCTTTTCCTGTTCAAAGTCGTTTCAGCCTCACTAAACACTTCCAAAGATGGGGAGTCCACAGATTGTCTTGACTGTTCTAGTGTCTCACTCCCCACCATAGCAAAATTTCTTCCCTATGTCCAAGCCAAATATACCTTCTTTCAGCTTAAAAGAATTGCCCCTTGTCTTGCCTCTTCAGACAGTGATAAAGACTCTCTCCATCTTTCTTATAAGGTCAGTCTAAGTATTGAAAAGACATAATAAAGTGTCCCAGGAGCCTTGTCTTCTTCAGGATGAACAACCCCAACTCACTCAGCTGCTATAAGGAGAGGTATTCCAACTTCCAATGCTGTGATCTTTTTCATGGTCCTCCTCTAGACGTCTAACAAGACTTATTCTAGCAAGTATTCAAAAACGTGTACTTATTCTACATATTGATTACAAGTTAATACATGTGTCATATTATATTTCAGATTTGATAAGGTACAATATCATAATGTATGACTTCATACTGAGACAATGCCACAGTGAAATCAGGAGTCAGTTGCTGTGTGTTCCCAAATGCAGGAAATACTGAAGAACTTGGTGATAAAGTATGTACCACCATCTGCCTGCATGATTATTTCTCTTTACTCTAGGAATTTGCACAACATATTTTAATTCAAAAATCATGCTCCGTTTCAACAAGTTCCAGGTGTAAAATGAATGTTTCACACAGCTCTGCTCCTTAGCTCTGGTATAAGAGACTGGGAAGCAGAGTGTTACTTACAGTGAAAAGAAACTGTAAAATAAATTATTTGTATGATATGTTTCTGTAGCAAAATATCCTAGTGAAATGGACCCCTCTTTTCATATAAGCCTGACTCATAATATTCTAGTACTTGTAGATTATTTTAGAATTTATTTATTCATCTACAGTAAATACAGAGACACATAGGAGTCAGCAGTGCCCTGCTGGAGGACCAACCGTGTCCTGTGCATCAGACATAACATCATCAGACAAACAATGGAGGGGATTGTCCTGCTCTGCTCTGGGGTGGCCTCACCTCACTAGAGCACTGTCTGCAGTTTTTGGGCACCACAATATGAAAAGGTTATTAAACTATTAGAGAATGCCTAAAGAAGGGCAACAAAGATGGTGAAGAGCCTTGAAAGGAAGGTGTGGCTGAGGTCACTGTTCAGCCTAGAGAAGACTACAGGGAGATCTCATTGCAGTCTCTAACTTTCCTGACGGGAAGAGGAGGGGCAGGAACTGATCACTCTCCTGACCAGTGATAGGATCCAAGGGAAGGGCCTAAACTGTGTCAGATGTTTAGGCTGGATATTATATGAAGATTCTGCACTTAAAGGGTGGTTTGGTATTGGAACAGGGTCCTCAGGGAAGTGGTCACAGCACCAGCCTGACAGAGTTCAAGAAGCATTTGGAAAATGCTTTCAAGCATATGGTGTGACTTGGGGATAGTGCTGTGCAGGGTCAGGAGGTGGACTCAATGATTCCTGGATGTCCCTTCCAATTCAGCATATTTTGTGAATCCATTATTCTGTGATATTAAAAAAGAAGAGCATTATAGAAAGGACATTAAGAGTCAACAAGAAAAACTTTATCACTGAGTGAATAACAAAATCCTTGAGATATATTTTGCTGAAGGTGATGATATTTATATTTCACCATAACTTTTTCTATGACAATCCTGTTAGGTGGCAATTGAAAAGAGGCTGACCTTTTCCCTAAAATAGTTGTGTATGGAAAACTGTATATGGAAAAGTGCAATTATGCCTGAGTCACAAATTAAGTCAATCATGTTAGGACACTTCAACTACAGCTGAATTGCTAATTCTTTTCTTAAAGACAAGAGTGTTTTGAGATATGGGAAAAGGTACTGGTCATGACAAAATAATGTGTATTACTCCATCAAAAGAAAAGCAAATATCAAAGCAGTTTTTGATGATTCTCAGAAACTTTTTACTTCCTAACTAATTTAAGCTTCCAATAAATTAAATTAAGACATCTGAAATTTCATAATAAGTATTTATGTATTTTTCAGAAAAAGAAAGTAAGCATTGTTCCATTCAAAAGGGGTTTGTTAGTTGATGTTGTCTTTTCCTTGCAAGTAGGGCACAATTTTGCTATCCTCCTTACACATCCAACAGCACAGTGGCAGGGCAGGCCTCTTTCAGCGGGGCAGGCCAGGCTTGAATGGCTTGAGCTGGTTGGAACTACCATGATCACATGAATGCCATTAGCTCAGGGATTACAATCAGCTGGCCAGGAATGATGGGCTGAAAAATCCCAGAGGTGGGGAGGAAAGCCTTTTGTATCAAGGGGAAATGGAGAAGAGTAATTACGGAGCCCCAAGAGGAGCCCAATGAAGAGGCAGCCACACTTGCCATTGGCACCATGCTTCTTCTTCTGAGAACTGTAGAGGATTAAGCTGTTGTATCCTTCCCTTCCAATAGGTAAATTCATCTGGGAAATCTAATATTTTCAAGCTGTGGCCTGAAGAATGCTGGAAGGGTAACCACAATGCCTGAGTAAAAGAGAAAGATAGTAGGAAGATGTCATAGTAGAACTATTTTAAATGTATTATGAATGAGAATTTTCTGTATTGATTTTGATATGGGCAGTTGCATTGTAAATGGACTCAAAATAGCAGCTGATTGTGGTTTTGACTGAACTGCAAAAACATTAATTACATTAAAAATTAATCCTGGTTCCATCAAAGTAATGAATTTATTTTTGCCCATAACAAGATTTTATAAAAACCTTATACCCCGTGAGTGGCTGGTGATGTCCTTGGTATTCAAGGCCAAGGACCTGACAGAGCTTTAAAGAGATGACGACATTGTCCAGGCCTTGGATTAGAGGAAGGGCAAATGCTGGCACAATAGTGGCATCTCAGCTGTGGTCTAACTGCATCCACAGTCACAAGGAGTAGGAAACACTGGGTGTATGTGGATAAGCACCATAGCCCCAAGGATATGAACAGTTGACTGGTTTGGGCTATCCAGAGATGCTGCAGAGGCCTGAACCATAAAGTGCAGGGAAAACAACCAAAGACAAACTGAACTATAGAAAAATGGAGACGGCCAATGTGGATTACGCAGGAAATGTGCGGCTTCTGGAGCCAGAGGAAAGGTTCCTTTTTTTGTCTCCAGAACTGCAGTTGGCACAGAGATAGTGTTGTGGCAACAGATGAGACAAGATTAGTCAACGCTGGCATCAGACCCACCTGAGCCTCAGTCAAGTATGGCACACTAAGATGAGAGGAAGATGAATCCCAGTCACAGGTGAGTTTTACTCATTTGCTGACTTAGTCAGTTCCCTTCTGACTTCCGATATTCTATGAATTTTGCTGCCTCCTATAAATATTTTTGAAGGAAATATTTTGCATTTTTATGATCCTAATCTTTAAACAACCAAAAAAGTTTAAAAAGAACAGTACACATAGAGCTTGTGGAGTGTGTATCATGTCTTCATGACAGCCATAAGTTTTTAGATGTCATAGAAACAAGAAGAAGAAAGAATGGCCATGGATGTCCTGTTACTATCCAATAGCCATTTTACTTGTTGAGGATTACTGGTCGAATTGATAGAGCTGCCAGAGATTTTAGGCTGTAAAATATCTCAGATGTTATTCAATGACTTGCAAGAAAGGCAATGAAAAGATTCCTGGCCTTGTTAATCAGCTCTGGTTTGTGGGCAATGTTTTCTGCAGAGAGAGGTGGCTTTTCAAGCCACATTCTCTTTTTGTGGTTGTCTTTATTTTTCTGTTTCTCAGTATAAACACATCTAACAATGAAACAGCATACAGACCCCTGCCAGTTTTTAGTGATGTACATATTGGGTCTGAAAGAGTAATTTGTTTTTCCTGCTGTATTGTTTTGCATCTTGCAATTCCAGAATCTTCAAACCAAATTCAGCTGGAAGTATTTAACGTATTTCTTACTGTGTGTACATGTTTTTTGAAAAGTAATTAATAAAATAATTGATTCTGATGTAAACTGAACAATGAGCCCTTTTGGAGAGGTCCAGAACATAGTCCCAGCTTCCATCTGGAGAATGGAAGCCTTGATCAGGGATTGAAAACACGTGTATCTGTCAAGTGTTTGGATGTCATGGTTGTAAAAATCATTAAAAGTCTAAAACAAAGAAACTAACAATGACAAATAATGCTGAAAGGATTTACAGGAAAATATAAATCTTGTTGACTCAGAAAAGAGAATTGGAAAAAATGCCCAAATAACATTTGTTAAAGATAAGCATCTTCATGATAGTTTGTAGAATAGAAAGCTGTTCAATAAAAGAAACACTAGTGACATTTTGTAGTCTATTTTATGTAGAACTGGCTTGCAAAGATGGTAATATGAACAGAAGATACAACCAGAGAGCTACTTAAATATACAATTTTCAGGAGAGGAAAAAAAAAAAGTGCTATACCAAGAAAAGAATGGAAAGAGCAAGAAAGTCCATAAAGTTATCTTTGTGTGCTTTTATATATTTTTGGAAAGAAAGTCTCACAAGCCAATCACACTCTTTTGCTTGTCTGCTTGTTATAACCCTCCTACCCTCTTTTTAAAAATTTTTTTATTTAATTTTTTTCTTTTTGTTTGTCCTTTTTATATACCTCTTATAAGTACTAAAAACATGCAATGAATCCTTCCAGGAGTCTCCTCCATGTTGGACACACTTTTGTCTCTCAGCCTGTCTTCATAGCAGAGGTGTTCCAGCCCTCTGATCCTCTTCATGGTTCTTCTCTGGACTCACTCTAACAGGTCCATGCTTTTCTTGGGTCGAGGACTCCAGAGGTGGAGATGCAGCACTCCACGTGGTGTCTCATGAGGGTAGAGGAGGAGACTCACACCCCTCAGTCTTCTGACCACACTGTTTTTGATGCTGCCCAGGATGTGATTTGCCTTCTGGGCTGTGAGAGCATAGTGCTGGCTAAAGTCCAGCCAGTCATCCACAAGAACACACAAGTCCTTCTCTGCTGCTCTCAACGACTTCTCCCAGCCTGCATGCACTCATGTCTGGGATTCTCCAGACCAAAGAAGCTATGCTCTCTCTTCAGCAATCCTCCACCTGAGTTACCTACAAGCTGATCTGAGATCTAAGGTTGGAAACATGTTCACAGCATTTTCAAGTGAAATTGTCTCACTGAATAAGGATTTCATGTGTTCGAGGCTTTCTGGATCAGGACCTAAAAACAAGTGAATACTTAGTGGTCTTTTTACTTATCCTTCTGTGAAGTTTTCAGTGAGACTCTCATCACAACATTAAGTTGCAGAGGACCAATGCCTGTTTCATGGACTAATAGGCAGTTCTACTAGATTGCCACAACTTTTAGAGATTAGACACTAGAGTGGAATGTAACACCAAGTCACTGTTTATGTATTGTACATGTGTTTATATATGCAATGAAAGAGGCAGCCATTAAAAATAAAGCACATAAACCACCAACAGAACAACTCCTCAGCTTTTGAAATTAACTTCAAACTGTTAAACGTACTACTAAAACATAGCTATAAACAACAATAAGTAAATAATCTCTAGCCCTGAGAATATGACTTTATCACACCCTGTAGCACTGCACAACTAATGGAAATGCTGTTAGTCAGCTTGGAGTTCACTTCAATAAATGGTAGATCACTCAGAATTTGTTCTCTACTGATTCCTGGTTTCTATTAAAATAATGTAGCTTCTCTAATTCAGTTGCTAGCTAACAGAGGTCTCAACTTCTGGAATGTAACCTTGACAAAATTTATCCTGCAAGTAAATATTCTTTCATCTGCTATAATCAAACATGACAAAAAATGGATGCAACTTTTTTTTGTCCTGTCTTCTAGTTTTAAAGCAGGATTGTCCCTGTTGTCTATGAAGGTGAAAACAATTTTATGTACAGGGTTATTTCAATGAGATATTGTGCAAAAATGCTATGCAATTCTGTGTGTGAGAAATGCACTGCAATATTTTAAGTAATGCAACTTAGGGTTTAGAGTTTCTGTTTCTCCTTAGAAAAGAAGGGCTTTTATAGCTAAAAATTTCACATGTATTTAATCTAGGAGTATCTCAAAAAGTCATGTTAACATTTTTTAGTCTTAGAAAATAAGAATAGTAAATAAAATTATTTATATTGTTAGAATAAAATTTAAAATACTTTATATCCTTAATTTGCCATCCCTATCATTACTGAGTAGAAACTTTTTCTCAAAGGAATGCAATTGGTCTCAACCCTTCTACAGCCTGTTAAAGTGGTTTGGATATGTTTCATCTAACTTTTAGTACTATAATGGAATATTTGAGATAAGAGTGTGGTTGTCATCATTTCACTATTGGGTAAATGGAAATAATTAATTTTTACTTATCTGAAATATGCTCCAAATTTTCCACTTCCCAGCATAAAATAAAGTCACATATAAGTGCCTCATTTATGAGCCTAAAATTAGGTGGACTAAATCTGTATCAAAACAGTTTACTGTCTTCTGTAATTGTTGTAGCAAAATGTTTCTGTAATATTTATTAGAAATAAAAGAAACGGGAAAAAAGGAGAAAAAATTAGCATCTCAATGAACTTCTATTAAATAAAATTCACTGGTATTCTAAAGGAGAACTTAAACATCAAATAGGTTGTTTGATAATAACAATGTATTTTCAATATTTTACCGATAAAGTCATAACTAGCTGCTTTAATTTTGAGCATTAAATCCCAATAGTAAAATTATAAGAGGAAAAAAGATATTTGAATTAAATATCAACTATTCTTGTTGCTTTAGATCTCTAGAGACAGACATTGTGTAAATTTTTCATGACGGTATGACTTACTAGGTTACGCTTTTCATAAGTTTTAGCAAATAAAAGGTAACAACTTTTTATATGTTGGTAGGACTGGAGAAAGCAAAAAGGTAATATTCTGTCATTCAAAAGATGTTATCAAAAAATGATATGGGGTTACTTTATTATGTATATATCTGAAGTAATCAAAAATGAATAAAGAATGGAACTTATTATGTGTACGTGTTACGTATTTTCACTTGAAATATTTAAGAATAATTAGACTGTTATTGAAATCAGAAAGTTATAAATATTTCTATTGTTATTGTTATGATAGGAATGCTGAGAAGTGGTAACAGGAACACAGCATTTGCCTCTTTCTCTTCCTTTTCCAGTAGATTAATTCCCTGCAACAACATATTGCAGCAGCATCTGCTTTTTTTTCTTAATACCAGAGGTCTGAGACAGAACTAGACATTATACAGCTAATTCTTTGTTTCAGGATCTATCTTACCTAGAATACTGATTTGTTAATATTGTTTACATACTTGGGTATTTTCTTTTTCATTCACATTTTATCAATATTTTCTTCATAATTAGAAATAGTGTATGTTTTTCAAATAAATAGTATCAGTGGCCACTATTTGTTATTGCCTTCATAATAAATGTTTTAGGAAATTGTCTAAAACCTGGTATTTTTTTAATTATTTGGGTTTTTTTTAAATTACTGCAGTAGGAGATCATAAGGTATCAAAAAATACTCCGAGTGTTTACAGGAGTCAAGCTCATACTGACTTCCACAATGGAATGATGTCACTGAAGATGGAAGATGAAGAAAATGGTCATAGCTACTATATGTTCATGGAAATAATGTATAGTATATGCCACAAATTCAGCTTGTTCTTTGAATTATGGCAAAATACTCTAATATGAATCACAAATGGAAAAAAAATTCTAATTTTTTTAAATGAATGAGTTTAGACTAATTAATGATATCAGACTAACTCCTTAAGGCAATAGCTTGTATGAATTCAGATAGAAAGTGAACTTGCATGAGTAATTCTGCTTGCATAAGTTAATTCTAAGTGATGTTTACCTACTAGAAATTTTGGGGTGCTTAGTTGTTAAGGGTTTTTAAATTAGGCGATACTTATCATATATGGAGACTTATGGTGCTCAATAAAGATAGGTTGATCAAGAAAAGTTTATCTTATCCTTATTTTCTGCTTCTGCAAGAGCTTTGGACTTAAGATCGCCCTTAGAAGATTATTGTTTCAGTGTCGCTGTTCAAATCATATGAGGTTCAAATTCCTTGAATGTTATGATAATTAACTCTGAGGCTGAGAAAGGGAGCTATCCATTAAATATCTTGAATTTGAAGCAGAAAACTCTCAGGAATACAGTGAATTATATCTATTCTATCTCTTTCTGTATAATTTTGGCACATATCATGTTAGCACTTTTCCCCTGTCGCCTGTTAGCAGACATTACATATAGAAGAAATTTAATAAAATTGAACACTTTAAAATAATTCAAAATACTGGCTAGAGAAAAGTCCGGAGAAAGAGAGATAAAATAAAATTGAACCAGAAATAATTTTTGTGTCATCTGGTACATCTAATTTAAGTATCTTATTGAGACTCTAATTCAAAAATGATATGCTCCATTCCACCATCTGAAATTATATTTCTTGTATTGATTGATATATCAGTCTCCTGATTTGAGAAAAGATAAATTACCCTTTGTGTAAAACCGTAACAAAAAGTCATTCTTAGTACCCTCATGTTGTACAAATCTGATGGCTAGAGCAGCAAAATAAGTAAAAAAGGTAAATCTCAATCCTTTCTTCACCAAAATTGATTGAATCTGTGCCTCCCATAGCTGAGAAAAGTTGTCTAAGTACTAGATGAGGTAGTGAATGGCACCTAAGGATCCCAATAACTCTGTTGTCCATTCCTTATATTGTCTCACAGCTAATGTGGTTTCAAGAAAATTATGATGCTATGAAAGAATTCAAGAAAAAGCTGAAAGAGTTTTACTTTGGGGAGCATTTATCTGAGAAATTTCCGCGGTTCTTCTGATTTCAAGACCACCGTTTCTTAATCTGACAGGGGTTTTATGATTTTTCGATTTAGGAATGGAGCGCAGCTTGTTAACATCAAGCTTATAATAGCTTTTTTAGGGGAATGATGGTATGGCAGGAAAAATTAAGACTGGGGAAATACTAGCTGACAGCTCTAATGGAAATGTCACTGATCTCTCAAAAATATTCAGAAATGAAAATTTTAATATTTTTTAGAAGTCTGTCATGGGCAAGAGGGAATATAGGGTATGTGAGAGGAGCTGCAGCATATTGTTAAACCAGAGAATGCTTTAACACTTTAATTATCTGTATGCCTTATTTGTATCTTTTAGCAAGCTTATCTATTTGCAGAGCATCTTCACTAGAAAGGTTTTAAATAAATTAAAATAAAAATAAATTAAAAAAAAAACCAAAACCCAACAGCAAGAATTTATTCTCTTCCCTTGACATTGTGCTTTTCCTTTCAATGTCTGTCTTCAAAAAACTGTGCCAACAGATCTAAGGTGAAGTAAAAGGCAATCACTGAAATCATGGGTGTGACCGCCTTCCATCATCCATCTCAGAGCCCTGCTCAAGGCTTTGGGATGACATTTCTTCTTCACTGTTATCTACTCATCTGGAGCCTCTGTGAGGAGGTGTTGGTGTTCCCTACCCTGTAAGACAAAGTGTTGATATTCCTCCACCCCATGTCTCTCAAGCCACTGGCCCCAGCCAGTCAGAGGCAGTCCACAAGCCAGCTCCCATTGGGAAGCAATATGAGGAAAGGGAAAATCCAACCATCTCTGACTGGTTTTAACCATCTGCAGCCAGATCTAGACAGCTGATACCACCCTGACCCCAATGAAGACCTGCCCTATGCTGTTCCTACAGGGGTTGCTGCAGGCCCACACTATTCACTGCATTTTCTTAAATTTCTTTCATGTATTACACATCCCACTCAAATATTAACACATTCACAAACAGTTGAACCCCTTAACAACTATGTAAATTCATGCTGTGCTTTACCCCTCCACATGTCCCCTTACCAACACTGTTATATACCAGCTAGGCTTCAGGAATGGGAAACTACTGAACTCAAAGTCAGTGACTCTGACTCTGTGCTCTCCCCTTCTCCACAGACCCAGTTACTTTACTGCAGAAGATAATCAGATTGTTTAGGTCTAGTTTACCATTTACTTTTAGACTATTCCCAAAGTCTTATCCTCCATGTATCCAGAAAGTTGCTGAAGGAAAATCACACAAAAGTTTTCCAGGGACTGAATACAGCCTAAAAGAAGTGCTCCACTGAGGAACTATGAGGGAGGCCAATGAGTGGATGAGCCAAGGTCTTCACAGACCTGCTTGGTGGCAGGACAGGGGCATAAGTTGAAAGAGGAGATGTTCTGACTGGAAATAAGAGTCATGAAGGCAATCAAGGTAGTTAAATTATCTGATTGGTGAGAGGTACAAATGAGACCATTTGGTGATTAACAACTTATTTAATAGCAAAGGTAAGATAGACAGAAAGGCATAGAAAAGTGGGAGATGGAGAGAGAGAGAGACAAGATAGTCACCAGGCATGGATCCAGCAGCATCCCATTGGCCCTTCTTCACCCTGGGCTTTTTGGTGGTGAAAATTCATGAGTTGTTCTTCTAGTGGTACCAGCTTTATACAGTCAAAGTTCCAGGTATCCACAGGGCACAGATGCCATTCAAATAACTTAAGGTGGTATGTGTATGAGAAGTTGCTTCCTTTCCCACTGTTTGCCACAGTGATATTTTTTTTTTCTGGATGCATTAACAAGGATCTGCTAAAACAGATCTTACCTCCATTAGGCCTGGAATTAGAGCCTTCCTGGTGCAAATCCCTCCCTTGTGTGCTTATCTCATGTTCCCTCTGTGCTGCTTTATTTCAGCTTCAGCAGTGTTTTGAAGTGGACAGCTGTGCTCTTTTAAGTCCTTACGGGTGCCCACAGAGGTAGGCTCCTTTTCATTTGGATTTTAAAAGATTCAACTGGACAAATACCCAGGCATCCTCAGATTTTACCCTGCTCTCAGAAGGAGGTTAGACTGGAGACCTCTCAAGATTCCATCCAACCTGCATTTTTTTGTGACAACATGACTTTAACTTCCTCTCCTTCAAATACAGTGGGTTTTAATTTTCTCTCTTGGGGGAAAAAAGCCCTAGATAATAAACAAACAAATATAAAGATAGCTCTACCAAAGGATTTTTAGACATCTTGCTGGAAACACCTTCTGTTTTTCAGTCACAGGAAAAAAAACAGGTTTTATTCTTATAATAACAACCTGGAATTCAATCCTATGGGAATTTTTAAGCTTACTTTGGTACAAGTTTTTGCTTATTTACTCATCTCCTTTGCATGAGCTTACTACAATAGTCTAATATTTATAGAAAACTGATGATCTTGCTAATAATGATAGTGTGCTGCATTTCTGAGGCACTTTTTGCTTTCACGTAATAGATACTATGAAAATGCATCAGGAATATGTTTGTTGTATTTAAAACTTTAAATTAGATCTGGTCAGATTTACTCTGACTAACAGTCTGGAATCATTCAAGTGGAAATAATGATCTTAAGTGCAGCCCTACAAGACATCATACAATTCCAAGTCATTCAAACAATGAAAGGGGCTTGTTTGGATTTCTTTGGTTGGTTTTTTGGTGGTTTTTTGGTGGTTGTTTGGTTTTTTTGTTTGTTTTTTTTTTTTTGCATTTTCATGGTCAGGTTTTTTTTCAACTTCTCCTTGCTTCAGGAGAATAATAATTAGTTGCTAATGTAGACCAGCAGCAAACTTAAAGCCCAAATAACCTTCACTGCTTTCTAGTCCCCATACTCATGGGTATATATTAACCAGGAAGGCACCCCTAGCATAGCTTATGATTTTAGTATGGGACAGGATGCCACTCTAGTGAAATAATAAGTAGAACAAGTAGAACAGAAAGCAGTCAATTTTAAACAGCAGTAAAAATATGAACAGTGAGAAATAAAAAAAACTCCAAGTATATTGCCTTTCAGTTAAAAAATACAGGGAAATATTTATCTTCTTGTTGGACTTTATATAGATATAAATATATAGATATACATATATCCTGTTGTGTTTTTTCAGTTTCATTGAAACATTGCAAAAACCTCCTCAAAACAAGTGAGATGGAAAATATGGGGAAAACCCCCAGTAAGCAGGCAATTATTTGAAGAAAATTGTTTTGTTAAGTATTACACCCTATTTTTGGTCCTTGAAACTAAAAACTTATTTCACTCTCTCAGAAGCTCTAAGAAAAACAACCTTACAATATGGCATTGAAACATTATACAAAATCTGAAGAGCTGTATTCTAACTGAAAACCTTTATCCTTAATTACCTTCATAGTGATGTAGCTTTTGAATGGTAGACTTAAAAGATTGATAGTATTTTCACTGGAAATGTAGCTTTTGTTGAAAATTAGATCTATGTCTTCCCCAGTTTAAAAGGAAAGAGTAGCATTAAATAAATTCTTCAGTTAACTCTCAAATGTGGAATTTCCATGATCTGAAACATCTTCAGAGTGACCATTAGACAATTATCTTAATAATTATTTTATTTTCATAGGCTCATGAGGAAATTAGAATCTAATGATTATAGATGTTACATACCTCTGTGGTAAAACAAATATTTGTTTGTTGTTACCAGTGTTCGTGTTCTTCACTGATTAAGACATCTGAGAGAAAAATCCTGGTTACCAGATCAGGTAACACATAATTGTAATTTCTATTAATGAACAGAAGCCCAGGAAATAAATATGAAGGGAAATGATCCTCCACCCCCCCCCTTTTTTTTTCCCCCATAAATTGTTTTGTTCAAATGAAAAGAAAAAAAAATAGGCCAAACATGATACTGTTCATAAAATGCAAGAAAAGATAAATATGAGAAAGGGAAAATAAACCAAGTCTGTACTAAACTATTTCATACTGGATTATAATAGATGTCACCAACTCAAGACCTCAGCTGTGGCAAGAAAATGATATGGTGTCTAAAAACAATTGTCTAACAGTCTAGACAAAACCAAAATAAATGTAAGGAAGACAGAAAGAATTAGGTTTCTGATGATTTTGTGAAGCCTGAGCTTGTCACAGGACAGGACAAGTGTTCTGGGGAAGGCTGACACAAAAAAAAAAAAAAAAAAATCGATAGTAGTGTTTTCCTTATCAAGAGGAACAACACATCAATTAATGCCATCAAAACTTTTCCCTAGACATCAGTGAAAAAAACAAAAAAAAACCAAAAAAAACCAAAACTCTAAATGGTGCAATAGACTTCAATGGGAAAATGTACAGTTTTAATAATTTTGTTTGGTTTTCAAGTAAATTAAAATCTTTCATGAGTGTTGTTGCTCTTACCGTTGTGCCTGAGCATGGTCTGGATGAATTTTCATTGTCAGTTCCAGCCTTATTTTTTATGATTCAATTTACAAGCCAGCAAAGTTCTACTTCAAAAATAAATACATTTTTTATCCTGTTCTTGCTCAGAAGTTGATTAGATATCTGATTTTCAGCACAAATATTTTCTGGTGTGTCTGTTATCAGTGCCACATTAAACTTCAGTAAACTATGATCTCTTAAAATCTTCCTAGAAGTCAGAATATCCATTTTTTGGCTGTTCTAACAATATACTTATTTAATCACTGCTGTTTGAATGAGCTGTTTTGAGCACAGGTTAATGAAAAATGTTCTTTCCAATGTTTTGTACAATCACAATAATACTTTCCAGTTCCTATCACAGAATTTGAATCTGTTGGACACTAACCACATGCTTATCTGAGTCACTGTCTTACTACAATGGGATTCATGCTCATTGCAGGCTCCATTCAGGGAACATGCTGGCATTTCTTAGATGGATGGAGGCACTTTTCTTGTGTCTAAGTCAAAGAAAGCAATGAAGTGTTTCTAAGCCAGAATTCAGTTTGTTCTCATCACATTGTACGATCAGGTCATTCTTTACCTCTTTTTTTTTGTTTGTTTTTTCCACCTGATAAACACTCAAAGTGTAAAAGAATTTTTTATCATCCCTTATGCAGTCTACACTTTCTATCATTTTAACTATCTGAAAGAGTATTTGTCTTGCTCCTTCTTAAGGAAGAGTAATGAAAAGACATTACATAAGAGTAATGAAACTAACTCAAAACCAAATGTTTAGTGCTGTAATAAACTTGTCCCTATAATAAACCCATCCCCACCAGCAGCACCCCGGGGCACCCTGAACCTTGCCCAGGCTGAACAGCACAGCTGCTACCCAGCAACAGACTGGTAGTGTAGAGGTAGTCTGCAGGGACCCCACTCTGGGGAGTGGGCACATCACCTGAGGCACTTCCTCACTGGTGGGTGTATCAACAGCATGTCAGGAGCAGGAGACGAGGACAAAACACTGGAGCAGCATGTCTCCTGCAGGAAGGATGAGCACCTAAGGGAGATCTCAAGGCTGTGGAGGAGGGTGAGCTTGTAGCTGCACATGCATATGTGTAAGGTCCTTAGAACTTCTGGGCATTAGTCATGAAGTAGCAGTATCAGGACCCTGAGGATCACTAGCAGGTTTTATTCATCCTGTCCAGATGTTCCTAAGATCTCCTGAACTCTGCTATCTTCCTGTCCCTGATGGCCCTTTCAGCATGCCCTGCTCCTCCGTCTGGGTCCTGAGAGAGATCCTACTGTCCCACCTAGGGACACCACATGGCTCCCAGCATGCTTTCTATTACAGAGCATCTCCATTCCAGGTAGATGGGACTCATAGGTAGTTACTAAAATTTGTTAATTGCCTAGCATCTGGTTTAGCTGTTTTATTGGTTGTATTTGCCCTGCATGTGTATGTAGTTCATGGTTTGCTGTTACGTCACTAATAAATAAACCATTATGATTGTGATTTGATAGAAACCACAAGATGCGAGTTTTTCCCTGAAACAGTAGAGGAAATAAAATTCAAACTAAGCACATGGGTTTGTATTCTCTGCCATTGAAGATAATCTTATTATTATTCTGCACCAATTAATTTTTTTGGGATGGAAAGGAAGGAAAAAGCCCACATATGCAGTAACAATATTTGGAAGGAGAAAGCCCACGTATGCAGTAACAATATTTGACAAGTTTTTCCACTACCAAGTTTCATTAGCAATCACCTTGCCACCAAATAAAGGCAAAAAAACCCTAAAACAAAATAAAGTAAAACAAAAGCCTTTTGCATAAGAGTAGTAACCAGTTCTTCACTGGTAACTTTCTTCTAAGCTCCACTTCAGGCTTACCCCACGGTAACCACAATCTCTTGTCTTCAACCAAATATCTCCAGTTATCTTATTAGCTGTATATTACCCCAGCAAATCCTGAGGTAAAAAATGGACAAAATATATAACATTCCCTTTTTAAAGACAGATACCCTTCAAAGAAAGGTGCTGTATTCATCTATGATAATATCTACTAAGAGACAATATTTTTCCCTATCTAATCCCATTTTACTTGCAGAGCTTCTGGATGAAAAAGCAAAACAAAATGTCCCTCCATTTTGTGTCAATATATGATAATTTTTTAATCTGTACATCTTGATAATAAAGCATAATATTATCATTTATTTTTGGCTACTTTTAAAAAAAAGCTCTAATTTAACAAAAGAAGAATATTTTTTAAAGTACCTTTCCCAGCTACTGAATATTGAAGAAACCTATGAATTTTCTCTAGAGTCATTTAGGGCATACATAGGTTAGAGAATTATCTACAGTACTAGACCCCTATCATTCACACTGCTGAAGAGGTAACTCTCTGTCCACTTTTCATTTTTTCAATTATTTTTTTCCAAATTAATCAGAAAATAATGAAACCATTTAGTACAGCTCTACCTCAGGATGAGAAATTCTCTTTATTAAGCAGTATCAAGACTAACTGTATGACTTATCCAAACTGGAGGATAACATCAAACAGATCAAAAGTATGTAAGAGGAATCCTACCCTGCACCATGATTACTGGATAAAAGAATTGTATGATTATACAGTTCTTAATTCTTTTGTTCCTAATGGCATCCTTCTCCACCTCATGTTAGTAAAATTAAGATACTTCACAAAATATTTTTAACAGAATTTTTAATATGCACTGGTAATCAAATAACAAACAATATGAAACACACAACATTTCTGCTAATAAAACTTCGCTCTTTATGTCTTCTTATTAAATGTGTGGTTGTTTCAATTGCTCCCACTGCATGATCTTGGACAATTTGAGATTCCCTAATGATTGAATACAACCAAATAGAGTGCCAAGATTGTGGTAAATTAATGTTTTCATTTAGTAAGGTAACTGAAGAATTAGAAGTCTATTCTAGAGCACTTCAAATGTCATGAAACACAAAAGTTTAGGTGAGTGAGTAGGTCTGTAAAGCTACTTGACCTTGAGCTACATTTGTTATCCAAAACTACAAATAGAGGTCATGGGAGGTTTTAAGAAAAAAAAAATTCAGAAAAAGATGAATCAATACTAACTTTTCTTTTCCTCCACTGATGTTAAAAAAAGCTCAAATTCCAGCTCTACTTACCTCTTAGAAGCTGAAAGACTACCGCTGCATGGTAGGCCTTTTAGTAAGAGAGCTAAGGCTCATGTTAGGGTAAGGATTCAGAAAACCACAAAGCCCAGAGTTCCAAGCACACTGCAGCTACAAAAGCCATGACATGGTAAACACAAGGCTGTCAAAATATGGCTCCCTCAACATCTTGCTGCGCAGCACCAGCATAAACCCAAGACTACATTTAACACTCCACCTAGGCTTGGGGTTACACATAGGGTTGGAGTTCAGAAAACCACAAAGACAAGAGCTCCAGGGACAGTGCAGCTACAAAAGGCATTTCAAGGGGAGCACAAGAATGATGCAACATGGCTCTGTACATAGTGCCTGCTTGGCGCCAGCATCACACCCATGAGGGTACAAATAATCCGGCTAAAGTTATACCTGGGGTAAGGATTCAGAAATCCACAAAGTCCAGTGCTTAAAGAAATCTAGAGTATAATAACACATACCAAGCAGAAAAAAGACTACCATAACATGGCTCGTTCAACAGATTTCTGCTTCACAGAAGACCAACACACGTGGATTTGAATCCCCATCAAGATCACGGTAACACATAGAGTTAGGGGTGAGAAAACCACAAAGTCTAGAGACCCAAGCACCCTGCAGTTTTAAAAGGCATGCCTAGCGGAACACAACATTGCTACAACTTCACTCCATACACATTTTTCTTCTTAGTACCAGCCACACATCACTAGGCTTTGCAGCTCCACTAGGGTTAGGGCTCCACCTAGAGTTAGGGTTCACAAAACAACAAAGCCCAGAGCTCCCAAGCACTCTGCTGTTTTAAAAGGCATGTCTAGCATAACACAACTCTGCCACACCTTGGCTCCATACACATTTTTCTTCCTGGCACCAGCCACAGTGCATGAGGCCTTTGCTGCTTCTCCTAGGGTTACTGTTGCACCAGGGTTAGGGTTCATAAAACTAACAGCCCCAGAGCTTTGAACCTACTGCAGCAACAAAAAAACCCCAAGTACAACAGAAGACTGCCACTTCATGGCGCCATGGACCCCTTTCTTCTTCATACAAAGCTTAGTCCTATGAGGATTTACAGCTCAACCTAGCGTTAGGGCTCCACCTAGTGTTATGATTCAAAAAACCACAAAGCGCAGAGCTCCAAGTACACGGCAATTTTAAAAGGCAAGCCTAGCAGAGCACAGGTCTGCCAAAACGTTCCTCCAACCACCTTTTTCTTCTCGCTGCATGAGGCGTTTACAGCTCCTCCTAGGGTTAGGGCCCTGCCTAGGGTTAGGTTTCCACCTAGGGTTCGGGTTCATATAACCAACAACCCCAGTGCTCTCAACCCACTGCAGCGACAAAGATCCCCCAAATACAACACAAGACTGCCACAACATGTCACCATGGACCCCTTTCTTCTTCATACAAAGCTTACACCTATGAGGATTTACTGCTCAACCTAGGGTTAGGGTTCCTTCTTGGGTTAGTGTTACTCCTAGACTTTGGGTTCAAAAAAACCACGAATTCCAGACCTCCAAATGCTGCAGTTTTGAAAGACATGCCTAGCAGAACACCAATCTGCCAAAACTTTGCTTCATCCACATTTTTCTTCTTATCACCTGCCAGACCACATGAGGCCTTTGCAGCTCCTCCTAGGGTTAGGGTTCCACCTAGGGTTAGGGTTCAGAAAACTATAAATTACATAACTCCAAGCACTATGCAATGTTATAATGGACTGCTTCACCTAGTATTATGCTTACATCTAGTGCTAGGTTTCAGAAAACTTCAGAGCCCAGAGCTCCAGGGATTTTACAGCTATATAAGCCATGGCTGGTATAACACTAAGTTGCCACATTATGGTTTATCCATATCTTTCTGCTTGGCACCAGTCTCACCTCCGTGAGGCTTTTCCACCTTTGCCTAAGGATTGAATGTCACCTATTGAGATCTTTTCTTTTTCCCACACAGTGTATATATCTATGCCAGTTGTCCGACTGTCACAACCCCTTCTTTATTTACTTATGAGTTTAAAGAGCCACAATAAATCTCCTGTGATTAATAGTAGGCTCAAGAGCCCTTCTCAGAAGACATGTATATGTATTAGAATATTATTGTCTTATAGCAAAGCTCTCACACCTTCTCTGTCTTGGCTCCTATGGGCATCATAACCAGCCAGCACTAACCCCTCAATCTCCCTTGCATCTCTGTCTTACGGTTAGCCAAGCTACTCTTTTGTATTCCATCTCCTTATCGGACACATCTGCAACTTAATTAAGGCAAGGTTGCTTCTACTCTGTCATGATTAGACATAAGTGCAGCCCATCAAGATTGAGTCAGCCATGGTACCATCTCAGATGCACCTAGAGTTAAGGGTATGCCTAGGATTAGAGTACAGAAAACCACAAAGCCCAGAGCTCCAGGAAATCTGAAGTTATAAAAAGAAGAATAGGTTCCAACGGGAACACTGCCACAACATGGACTGCCCTGATGTGGCTTCCTCTACACTCTTCTGCTTGGCATCTACATCTTCCCCATGAGGGTTTGCTGCTCTGCTTAGGGTTACACCGAGGACTCAGGTTCAGAAAAACCACAAACTCCAGAGCTTCAAACATACTGCAGCTACTAAAGGAATCCCAAGGGGCACACATGACTTACACAACATGATTCCCTCCTCTATTCTCTGTTTGGCACCAGCCTCATCCTAAGGCTGCTTTTACTGCTCTGCCTAAGGTTCAGGTTTGGGACACAAAGGCTCATTTAATACCTCCTGTAATGATAACAGACTTCCTGACTGGAGAATGAAAAGGACCCCTGGACATACTAATACTGAGAAGAGGCTATGCCTGCATCTTCACAGGCCAGCATGCATAGTGGATTCCATTATGGCATATGCAGCCTTTTGTCGCACTGTCCAGGTTCTCTATGTATGTAGTTACTGCATCACAAGCATATGTTACAGTTTCGGGGAGTTGTTATAGTTCTTATTCTTGTCACTATTTTTAGTGTCTTGGGAGTTACTTCGATTTTTCCTAGTAGGTTTTGTTGCTTAACAAAAAACAAACAAAAAGGCAATCTCCTTCAGATGCATAAGGGAATTGGTATTGCTTTGTTCCCAATTGCTACACTGGGTTGTGTGGTTTTCTGAACCCTAACCATAGCCATAACTCTAACCCTAGGCAGAGCATTAAAAGCAGCTTTGGGTTGGGGCTGGTGCCAAGAAGGAGCCATGTTTTTGGCAGTTTTGTGTTCGCCTTAGAATAACTTTCTGTAGCTGCAGAGACCCTGGATCTCTGAGCTTTGTGGTTTTCTGAACCCTAACCCTAGGCAGAGCAGTAAACAGTGGTCTCGGAGTGAAGAAACTGGTGCAAAGCAGAAATAGCTGGAGGGACCCATGTTGTGAGGCTTGTGCTCTCCTTGGCATGTTTCTTGTAGCTGCAGAGCTCTTGGAGCTCTGGGTTCTCTGTTTTTCTGAGCTCTAAACCTATGCAGAACAGTAAAAGCCTTACGGGGTAAGGCTGGTGCCAAGCAGAAAGATGTGGCAGGAGACACTTTGTGGCAGTGTTGTGCTCCCCTTGGCATGCCTTTTATAGCTGCAGTGTGCTTGAAGCTCTGGGCTTTGTGGTTTTCTGAGCTCTAATCCTAGCCACAAAACTACCCCTAGGTGTAACTCTAGGCAGAGCAGGAAGATGTGCTTTGGGGTGAGGCTAGTGCCAAGAAGAAAAGTGTGGAGGGAGCAATGTTGGGTCAGTGCCACACTGACCTTGGCAGGCCAGCTTTTGCAGCTATAGTGTCCCTGGAGTTCTGGGCTTTGTGGTTTTCTGAATCTTGACTCTACAATTTAGTCTTTTTCAAGTATTTAAATTTTTAATTTTAGAATCTTACAAGAATTACATCAAGACAGACTGGACTAGCATCACCACCAGTTCTTTATTCAAGAACTTTACATGCCTTCTTTCAGTGTACTTTTTTCTGACAGCTCCAACTGCTTCCCTCACAGACAGCTTCACACAGTAACGAGGCCTTTTCTTACTGGCAGCTCCACACAGCACTGACTCCTTTCTTCTGCAAATTTCTTTCTGCATGACC